>JAGFNQ010004751.1:297554-348409 GCA_024364735.1 Boesenbergia rotunda | reverse complement strand
GCATGCAGTTCTAGGGTTAGGGCCTAGGCTAAGTCCATTTTCGAAAAAGCCCTAATTTTTGAAGGGGTAGTTTTGAAATATAAATAAAACTAAGTCGAAAATGAAAACTGATTTTGAAATTAAGTAAAATAATTTTTCAAAAAAAACATTAATCTATTCTACAGAGCACAATCCTAACTGCCTTGTTAGTGAGCTGAACTCAGATTCAGGTAAGGGTTTTGTGAATATATCAGCTAGGTGGATTTAGAGTCAATATACTTAAGTACTATTTCACCCCTGGTTACATGGTGTCTTACAAAATGATGTTTGACTTCTATATGTTTGGTTCTGGAGTGTTGGATTGGGTTCTTAGTTAAATTAATTGAACTTATATTGTCAATAAATACTTGGGTTTGGGTGTAGTTGAGTTGAAGGTCCTTAAGTGTGTGCATCATCCATAAAAGTTGAGCAACACACTCTCCTAAGGCCACATACTCAGCTTCAGTTGTGGATAGAGCTACACAGTGTTGTTTTCTGCTGCACCAACTAACTAGACTCTGACCTAACAGTTGGCAGCTTCCACTTGTGCTCTTTCTATCTAATTTACAGCCTGCATAGTCAGAGTCTGTGTATCCTGTTAAATCAAAAGTTGAGGTCCTAGGTACCAAATCCCTACATTTAGGGTGCCCTTTACATATCTTAGAATTCTTTTTAGGGCTGCTAAGTGCGTTTCCTTAGCACAGGTTTGGTATCTAGCACACATCCCTACAGCAAAGAGGATATCAGGTCTGCTGGCTGTAAGGTACAGTAGGCTACCTATCATACTCCTATAGAGTTTAAGGTCCACTGGTTTACCATCAGGGTCACTATCTATTTTTACATTAGTGGCCATGGAGGTACTTATGCTTTTAGAGTTATCCATTTCAAATTTCTTTATTAACTCTTTAGCATATTTGAATTGATGAACGTAGTTACCATCCCTAGTTTGTTTAATTTGTAAGCCTAGGAAAAGGTAAGCTCACCAACTAAGCTCATTTCAAATTCTTCTTCCATTATCTTGACAAATTCTTTTAGGAAGTTGGTGTTGGTGGATCCAAAGATTATGTCATCTATGTAAATTTGGGCAACAAATATATCTTTTTCTAGGATTTTAATAAATAAAGTTGAGTCAATTTGGCCTTGTTTAAATTCTTTAGAAGTTAAGTAAGTTGATAATCGTTCATACCAAGCCCTAGGTGCTTGTTTTAACCCATATAGTGCCTTAGTTAGTTTGTAAACGTAGTTAGGTTTGTCTAGGTCTTCAAACCCTGGGGGTTGTCCTACATAAACTTCTTCTTTAATAAATCCATTTAAAAAGGCTGACTTTACATCCATTTGATATAATTTAAATCCTTTATGGGATGCAAAGGCTAACAACATTCTAATGGACTCAAGTCTAGCTACTGGGGCATATGTTTCATCGTAGTCTAATCCCTCTACTTGGCTGAAACCCTTTGCTACTAAGCGGGCTTTATTTCTGACTATTTCTCCTTGATTATTCAGCTTATTCCTAAAGACCCACTTAGTGTCAATGACGGATTTGCTCTCAGGTTTAGGCACTAGTTCCCAGACTTGGTTCCTCTCAAATTGGGCTAACTCTTCTTGCATAGCTATGATCCAATCAGGATCAGGTAGAGCTTCATCTATAGTTTTAGGTTCTATTTTCGATATCATAGCTATTTGACTAAGGTTTCTATAGGAGGATCTAGTCTTGACTCCTAGAGTTGGATCACCCACAATTTGATCGGTTGGGTGACTGAGTCTGGGTTTCTTGGTTCTTCTAGAGCTTGGTTCAGCCTCAGGTCCGGCTGGTCGGTTTGGTTCACTATTTGATTCGACTCCTTGGGCTGGTTCATTTGTTGGTTCGATACTTGGTTCAGTTGATTCATTAATTGGTTCAATGCTTAATTCGTTTAAGGGTTCAACTAAGGGTTCAATAGTTTGTTCATTATTTTCTTGGTCAGAGTTTGATGAGGTTAAGTCTGGATTATTAGATGTTGAGTTGATTTCTTCATCAAAAATTAAGTTTGTTGTTTCTTCAATTTTCTTCGTTTGTTTGTTATAAACTCTATACGCTCTACTTGTGGTTGAGTATCCTAGGAAGATACCTGGGTTTGACTTGGACTGAAATTTTCCTAAATAGTCTTTGGTGTTTAGGATATGGACTTTGCATCCAAAGACCCTTAGGTAGTGTAGGTTTGGGAGTCTATGGTAGTACAGTTCATAGGGGGTTTTGTTGTGTCGCTTGTTAATTAAAACCCTATTTTGGATATAACAAGCCGTACTAATTGCTTCTGCCCAAAATTGGTTTGCTAGATTAAATTCGTTGAGCATAGCCCTAGCGGCTTCTTGTAATGTTCTATTCCTTCGCTCAACTATCCCATTTTGTTGGGGGGTTCTAGGACATGAAAATTCATGTAAGTACCCATTTACCTTACAGAATTCCTCGAATCGTTGATTTTCAAATTCTCCCCCGTGATCACTCCTAAGTCTTTTAATTTTAGTGTCGTTTTGATTTTCAATTAGTTTACAGAATTCATTAAATAAGTTTAGGGTTTCATCTTTGGTTTTTAGAAACCTAACCCAGGTAAACCTAGAGTAATCATCAACTATTACTAAGCAGTATCGGTTCCCGCTTAGTGACTTGGCTCCATGTGAATCAAACAGGTCAAGGTGTAGGAGCTCAAGTGTAGTTTGAGTTAAATCAGATTGGGTTAGTTTGTGATTGGATTTGGTTTGTTTACCTTGATTACATGAGTCACATTTTAGGTTTTCATTATTTTTAATTTTGGGAATACCTTTGATTAAGCCAAGTTGGGTAATTTTTGAAATAGTTCTTAGATTGGTATGACCTAATCTCTTATGCCAGAGGTTTGATTGTTCTAATTGTGTTAACATACATTTGGGTACAAGGGGAAGATTTATAGTGTATACATTGTTTTTCTAGTGCCCTTAAGTATGATTTCTGAGTCTTGTTCATTTCTAATCAGGCAGTTGGAATTGTTGAAAGTAACTATATAACCAGAATCACATAACTGACTTATGCTAAGCAAGTTAAAATTAAAGTTTTCAACCAATAGAACTTTCTTAATAATGAAATCAGATTTAAGCTCAATATTACCTGACCTAATTACCTTGAGTGTAGCATTATTGCCAAATGCCATTGAGCCTAGGTTTTTGAGTTTGAGCTTGGTGAACTTCAATTTATCTCCAGTCATGTGTCTGGAGCAACCGCTATCCAACATCCATTGGTCCAAATATTTATGTTCCTACGCATAAAGAATTTTCTTGATTTGGATCCAATTAGAATCAGGAATAGCTTAATTTGAGTTTCACTGCCTAGTCTGTCTCACCCAAATCTAGGGTTTTCAACCACGTTAACCTTATAGGTTTCATGAGACAGGTTTTGATAGTTAAGATTATTTTGAAAATTTTGATTAATTTTGAAAACAATTAAATTCTTGAAAAGATGTTTAAATCTACAAATAACTGAAATTTTGTGTTAGATTCGAATTTGACAAAAATTAATTTGAATTTGAATTTCAAAAATTGGCTTCCAGGTCTTGGCGAGGCACTAGGCCTTCTTTGGCCGTAGCCTTATGGGATCATCCACCCTTTCCTTGACAAAGCCTTTTAATGAAATTGCATTTTCAAAATTATTCTTTGAAAAATTTCTGGTCTAACTAGTTTGGGTTTTGGATCGGTAGCTTCGGTTAGTTCCGCCAGTCTAAAGAGACCAAGTGAACTTGATCTTATTAGAGTTGGTTTCCCTAACGTACTATCATCTCACCTCCACCCAATACTATGTTGTCAAGTTTCAGTTAAGTTTGTTTAGTCCTTAGCTAACCATTCCTAAATCTAAGCATGGTAGATTGCAGAAATTAAATAAACAATCAAACAAGCAATTGCAATCAAGAATTAAAATTATTTATCTAATAATGAATATTGTTTTCAGTTTGGCTCCCCCTGGACTAAGGCCACGGTGATGGTTAGGCAAGATGTGAATCTTGTCCTTGGGGTTCTAATACTGATTTGATCCAGTCGGTTTGTTCAGGCATAGTTTAGGTACCCATGCCTGAATTTTACCTCTGGACTGATTCAGTACAGCAAGGTAAGATCTTTGCCGGGATTTGGTTCTATAGCCCAGTCCGGATCGATTTAGAACTGATTTCTGTTTTCCAAGGATCATGTCAAGACTCTTGGAACCAGATGTAAATCGTTCTAAAGTTGATCTAAGATCCTTAACCTGAGTTTTCAGGGAGGAGTTCTCCTTTTCAAGTTTTTCAACTTGAGTAGGAGTTCCTTCCTGAACCTTCTCGGTTAAGGGTTTAGAGTCAGCTCCCTCTTTCAGGAGTTTTACTTCCTGTCGGAGGGATTCGACTCGGAGTTTGGCTTTTGCCAAATCTCGAGAAAGAAATGAAATTAATTCAGTTAATTGACATCTATTAAAACCAGTTACCTTAATTTCGCCGTCTTCTGTAAATGTCAGCTCGCCGTCGTCCTGTTCTGATTCGGACTCAGTCTCGACTTTTTCTGAGGCAGTCAGAGCTAGTAGGTTTGATTGGGGTGCTTCTTCTTCTTCTTCCGAGGAAGACTCGTCCCAGGTTGCTTGGAGCGCCTTCTTTCTTCTTGTCTTTTTGACTTCCTTTAAGTTTGGGCATTCTGTCTTATAGTGGCCCTTTTTCTTGCACTCGTAGAAGGTTACGTTGGGCTTGTTTTTATCACTTGCGGGTTCAGCTGGTTCGTCCTTTCTGCGGCTGATTTTCCGTTTGTTGGTTTGGTTCTTCAGCTCCTTGTAGTAGCTTCGGGCTAGTCGGACCAGCTTCGTTTGATCTCCTTCTTCATCTTCTGAGTCTGAGTTAGACTCGGGTTCCGGTTCAGGCTTCTTCTTCGTTGTCCTTAGAGTTTTACCTGCAATGAAAGCAATACCTTTCTCGACCATATTGGTGTTAGTTTGTTCGTGCAGTTCTAGTTCAGAAAATAATTCATCTAATTTTATTTTTGAAAGATCCCTTGAGACCTTGTATGCATCTACCATAGATGCCCACAAGATGTTTCTAGGGAACGCGTTTAAGGCATACCTTATTAAGTCACGGTTTTCAACCTTGTGACCTATTGTGTGAAGACCGTTCATTAACTCTTGGATTCGTGCGTGGAGCTGGGCTGCAGTTTCGTTGTCTGCCATCTTGATAGTGTAGAGTTTGTTTAGAAGTAGATCCCTCTTACTGATTCGAGTATCTGATGTCCCTTCGTGTAGCTCGATCAGTTTTGCCCAGAGCTCTTTCGCACTGTTGAAGGGGCCCACGCGGTTCAGCTCCTCTTTCGTCAATCCACATTGAAGCGTCTGAGTTGCTTTTGCGTCGGCTTCTATCTTGCGTTTTAGGGCGTTGTCCCATTCAGAGTAGCTTTGAGGAAGTCCTTCGGCGTTTCTGGGGATCTCCAGACCGGACTGGATAATGATCCACATGTCCACCTGAGTTTTCAGGTGGACCTCCATGCGGCTTTTCCAGTAGGAAAAGTCTTCTCCACTGAAGAGTGGAGGTCTGGCGGTGCTAAATCCCTCTTGCATGACCATTTGATCTGTAAAAGAAAACTAACAAGAAAATGTCCAAGACTTGGTCTTGGATTAGTAGTGCGGGATAGGAATAAAAAAAGAATTTAAAAAAAAATTCGAATGAGAATAAGAAATAAAGAAAATCCGAATTTTTTTTTCAAACTGGTGGTTGCACCAAGTTTGAACTTCCCCGCTCTGATACCACTTGTTGGATCGAGAAAACCGATAGAGGGGGGGGTGAATATCGGAAATCGTTCGGAATTTCGTAAAGAGCAATTGCACAGCGGAAGTAAAAATAAACACAACACAGAGACACAGTCGATTTTACTTGGTTCGGAGCCTGTGTCGACTCCTACTCCAAGGCCCACGGTCGTTGACCGTTTACTTTGGGCAATTCTATATGAAACGCAATAATAGTTACAGAATTTGGTTACAAAGTAAGTGCACGAAAATAATAATAAAGAATTGCACTCTTCGTTACCGACGTCCGGAGTGTATTGACTTTTTTGGGGCAGCGGGACGTCGTCGGCTCGAGTTGGAGTGTTTCCGGAGCAAGGCACGAGCGTAGAAGAGCTTTGAGGCGTTGAAAGAATTGATGATCGGAAGCCTTGGTCGAGGGCCCTTTATATAGGGCCAGGGGCGCCCGGGACGTCGGGGGCGCCCCCCACGTGGCCTTTGATCCGCAAAGGTCTCGGTCAGCGTCTATCCTCTGGATCCGCTTTGACCGGGGCGCCCGGAGCGCTCGGGGAGCCCGGATTGACCGGGTCAAGCGTTATCTGCTTGGCTTCGATGGCTTCTGGTTCGGGGTATGCGCATGGGGGCGCCCGGGACGCTAGGGGCGCCCGGGAGCAGCGGGGGCGCCCGGGAACATGGGGGCGCCCCGCCCAGCAGCTGTTCGAACCCTTTTTTCTTTGACTTGTTTTGTATGCACCTTGGGGGCGCCCGGGACACTCCGGGCGCCCTACTTAGCCATTGCCTCTCTCCTTTGAGGCTTTCTGAGCTGCAGACACACGTTCCTTCGGTCCTGCATCCAGGGTTAGTCCAAAACACAATGCAACAATAAAATATTTATTTATACAGCCTTAGCTGTCTTGGTTCTGACTTTGGTCTCCAAAATGGAGCCCTAGGTCGAACCGACGCCTACTGTTCCCTCGACGGGGAACACGTCCTCACCTACTCCTCTCGGGAGAGTTTACCTGATGCCAACCGCTCCTTTGGTTGGACTTTTGCCTGACGGTCCTTTGTCAGGTCTTGGATACTGGCAGTCCTTCGCTAGTTGCCTAGCAGTCCTTCGCTAGGGCTTGGATACTGGCTGTCCTTCACCAGTTGCCTAGCAGTCCTTCGCTAGGGCTTGGATACTGGCTGTCCTTCGCCAATTGCCTAGCAGTCCTTTGCTAGGACTTTGCTACTGGCAGTCCTTCGCCAGTTGCCTAACAGTCCTTCGCTAGGACTTTATCTCTGCACACTAGAGTAACTTGTTAGAAACACAAGTAAGACTTAACTTTTGACCTCTGTTGCCATTATCAAAACACAGGTTTGACTTTGGTGCATTCTGGACCAACAGTATGGAGATTTCTTGTGTCTCAACTACATTCTCAACGCATTAGACGATACATTGTATAACGTATATAGTCCGATGGAATGACAAAATCTCTGTGGGAATCACTAGAGAAGAAATACAAAACCAAAAATGTCGGATTGAAGAAATTCATCGTCGACCGATTTCTGGACTTTAAGATGGCGGATTCCAAGAGTGTGACATCTCAAGCCCAAGACATGCAACTGATACTGCATGATCTGGATGCCGAAGGCATGAAGCTGAACGAGTCATTCAAAGTAGCCACAGTAATCAAGAAACTCTCTCTGTTGTGGAAGGATTTCAAAAATTACCTCAAGAACAAGCAAAAGGAGATAGGATTTAAAGACCTGATCCTGAGGCTCTGAATAGAGTAGGATAATCGAAAGTTATCCGACTCTAAAGGAACGAAGCGACCATCGACGAGATGTCCAACATGGTTGAGCCAAACGCCAAGAAGCCGAAGCAATTCAAGAAGAAGGCTCAAGAAAAGAAATGTAATGCCCGCTTTTTTTTTTCCATAAGCGGCATTACGCTAAACATACATGTGCATATAAAACATCTTAATGCAGCGGAATAACTAGTACTTACATCATATACACATGTCTGGGTTATCTTTCATGGACATGGTGACATTATACTTAACATATTACCAGCATACCTAGCATCATGATATCAACTTTCCATAACTTATTCATAAGCATTTCAGGTAACATATTACCAGTATGCATGGCATCATGATATCAACTTTCCATAACTTATTCATAAGCATTTCAGGTAGTAAGTAGTTTGATCATAACTTCATGAATAGTAGGTTGTTTCTTAGGCATAACTATCATAAGCCGAGCATAAACCAAAACAAGCATTGTCGGATTCACAAAACATGCAATAAGTGAAATGAGAGAGTTTCTTGGCCATGTCACTACTACACACACTCATTCTTGCCCTCCTGCTGCTTCCTTATTGTCCCATTGCGTGATCTGCGGTATAAGGAAAATAAGACTATAAGCACACAGGCTTAGTAAGACTCTTTCCTACTCACAAAATCCATACGTCGTATAAACATGCACATAATGCTTCAATCCTACATATCATAGCATACTTTCTATCATGAACATCTACACCACTATGCCATCATCGTTTTAGCATAAACATAGATAAAATCATGACATCATAATTTTAGCATGCACATAATGTAACGACCCGGAAAATTCTCTTAATATTTTATGAAAATATTGAGCATATTTAAATAATTTTCCGAAGGACCTAGAGGTATTAATACCAACTTTGGCCTAGAAAACCCATGTTTTCTCATTTAAATTGAGAAAACTCAGCACTAATGGTCTTATATGGGCTTTTTAGTACCATAACTATAGGGGGATTTTAGGTAGAGATTAGTATAAATATAAGTAGGATTTAATTAAACATATTAGCATGATTATGGGTAAGTCTTAGCTTAATTTTCCTATGTAAATGGAGACATTAGGTATTAATGGGCCTTAAATGGGTCCCAAAAATAGGTCTTAATTAGGTAAAAATTAATATAAATATAAAAGAATTTTATTTAGGAATATTAGCATAATTATGGGTGATTTTAGGAGAATTTTCGAAATAAAGGGGAATTTTCGAAAATAAGAAAAAAGGATTTAAATAAAATAAAAATAAAGGTGCATGGGCCAAGGATTGAACCTTGGACCTCTTGTACAATCATGAATGCTTTAACCAACTCACCTAGCAAGGAATTCTTATGAGGAAATGAAGTGGATGGTAGTTAAGGAGTAGAAGAAGATGAAGGGCCATGGAGAGACTTTTCATTTACCTCTTTAATGGGTGATAAATAGGGGGGTTTGGGAGTTACTTCTTCTTCTCACTCCTTGCATTTTCGAAACTCATTCTCCCCTCATCCTAGCCGAACACCCAAGGAAAGGTTCTCCCTTGGAAAATCTCCACAAGGGGTCTTATCTCCAATGTCTAAGAGTTTTTCAAGGATACAAGGATAAGGGTGTGCAAGGGTCCAAAGATCTTACCATTTCCTCCTCTTTCAAGGTTCAAAAAATCAAGAGAATCTAAGGTAAGACTCCCTCACCTGTGGTATAATAGTTCCCTATGATTTCCATGATTTTTAGCATGATATATGGGTTAGTTTTTGGATTTGATGTTGAAAGGAAACAAAACCAAGGTCCCTATGTTTATGGGTTTCGGCCACCATGATTTGAATGTCTATAAATATGTTAAAAATCTTTATAATGTTATTTAATGTTCCCTTATGATGTGTAGAGGTTAAGTATAATTTTTGGGAATTTTTGGAGTACCCTAGGACACTCTAGGGTTTCGGCCAACATGAAAGGGACAAAAACCATGGTCCCTATGTTTATGGGTTTCGGCCACCACGATTTGAATGTCTATAAATATGTTAAAAATCTTTATAATGTTATTTAATGTTCCCTTATGATGTGTAGAGGTTAAGTATAATTTTTGGGAATTTTTGGAGTACCCTAGGACACTCTAGGGTTTCGGCCAACATGAAAGGGACAAAAACCAAGGTCCCTATGTTTATGGGTTTCGGCCACCATGATTTAAATGTCTGTAAATATGTTAAAAATCTTTATAATATTATTTAATATTCCCTAATGATGTGTAGAGGTTAAGTATAATTTTTTGGAATTTTTGGAGTACCCTAGGACACTCTAGGGTTTCGGCCAACATGAAAGAAACAAAACCAAGAACCCTAAGCTTGAGGGTTTCGGCCACCATGATTTATGTGTCTATAGCTATGATAAAAACCTTGATAATGTTGTTTAAATGTTCTCTGATGATGTTAGAGATTAAATATAATTTTTGAGAATTTTTGGGATACCCTAGAGACCCTATATGTTTCGGCCAACCTCAAGGACCCAAGGATTAGGGTGAGTTCTAAACTTCAAGTATACATTTGATATGTTGTCATGATATAAGGGTGATGGAGGGTGATTATGTAAATTTCCACACGGTCTAGAGACTCTATAAGTTTCGGTCAAGAAGGAATAATAAGGAAAAAGTTATGATTTATTTCAAGTAAGGGCTTCAGTGGCTCTATGGTAAAATGTGATTAGTGTCTTATGATTGATTGAGGATTTTAATGGAATTTTTCCATACCCCCATGGGCCTTATGGATTTCGGCCAAGGCAGGTATCTAGGGTTTTGGATGGAGTTAGGACCCAAAGAATGATGGTTTATGCTCATTATAAAGTATACGTAAAGGTTCAAGCATGTGATGGAAATTAAGTTACCCATAACCCTAACCTTAAGCACCATACTTTATGTTTGTATGTTATGATAAGAATGATGCCATGATAAGTATCTTATGTTTATGTTAATGATAAGAATGATGCCATGATAAGTATGTTACGTTTATGTTCATGATAAGAATGATGTCACGACAAGTATGTTATGTCTATGTTCATGATAAGAAGGATGCCATGATAAATATGTTATGATCATGTTCATGATAAGAATGATGACATGATAAGTATGCTATGAATGTCTTATGAATGATGAAGCATGCAAAGTATTTTACTTTATGAATGGGCTTGTACTGGACCCAAGTATGGGTCCAAGGGATGGGCACCTTAAGAACGCCCCGGTTCTGGACTACCGGAGCTGTCCACGGTTCTGGCACTACCGGAGCTGTGCAACAGGGATGGGCTCCTTGAGAACGCCTCGGTTCGGGGACTACCGACTATGCTGTCCTTACCCTAGTAGGTCGGGGCTCACTACCTCGGACTTACTAGGGATGCGCGCTATGATGTATGTATGTGGTACAAGCCGGGGACCCCAAATGTTATGATGATTATGTTTAAGCATTTTAAAAGTATGATTTTAAAAGTTAAGCATCCATATGTATATGCATTCCACCCATGCATTCATACATGTTATGCATTATGTTATGATAATGATGTGTTATGCTTATGCTCCATGTTAAAAGATATGTATGAGAATGAATGATTCATGTTATGATTATGGTAAGAAGATGCTCTTATGATATGCTAGAATGTATGCCTATGTTTATGCCATATAGGTTGGTTTATATCTTATGTTTATATTTATGCCATGTCTCATGCCATGCTAGGAAAGTTTATTAAGTTATGCTATGCCGTGTATCATGCCATGCTTAGAATGTTTACGATGTCTATGCTTGATATGCTAGAAAGTATGCCTATGGTTGATTTACATCTTATGCTTATGTTCATGCCATGTATGATGCCATGCTTAGAACGTTTAATTATGTTTATGCCTATGTTTATACTTTATGCCATGATAAGAATGTTTAATTAGATTTATGCCTATGTTTATGCTTTATGCTATGATAGAAATGTTTATGATGCTTATGTTCCATATGATTATGAATGAATGACGAATGATTTTAGTGAGTAGGAAAGAGTCTTACTAAGCCTGTGTGCTTATAGTCTTTTTCCTTATACCGCAGATCATGCAAGGGGACCATGAGGAAGCAGCAGGAGGGCAAGATTATATGTGTGTGATAGTGACTTGGCCCATGAAATCAAACGTTTGCCGTTATGCTAAGAACTTTACTTTTGTTAAGTATATGCTCGATTAGTGACTTATGGAAACTTATGACATGATGTTATGCATGATATGAAATGAACCTCATGATATGATGTTAAGCTTGTTATGACATGATGTTTAAGTATGAAGTCTATATGTCTAGTGTCCATGTCACTATGTTAGAAATGGTAGTAGGGGCATGTAAAGTTTAAGTTATTCTGCTGCAGTATGATGTTACATGCCTTAAGTATGTTAGCGTAACGCCGCATTAGGAAAAAAAAAGCGAGCGTTACACATAAAAAAAATCATGGCATCATAATCTAGTATAAATATAAATAAAATCATGGCGTTGTCATCTAGCATGAACATAAATAAAATCATGGCATTATCATCTAGCATGAACATAAATAAAATCATGGCATTATCGTCTAGCATGAACATAAATAAAATCATGGCATTATCATCTAGCATGAACATAAATAAAATCATGGCATTATCATCTAGCATGAACATAAATAAAATCATGACATTATCATCTAGCATGAACATAAATAAAATCATAGTATTATCATCTAACATGAACATAAATAAAATCATAGCATTATCATCTAGCATGAACATAAATAAAATCATGGTATTATCATCTAACATGAACATAAATAAAATCATTTGCATAAATATACTTTGCATAAGCATACTTTTCATAAACATACTTTTCATAAACATACTTTTCATAAACATACTTTTCATAAACATAATGCATAACATGGATGGATGCATGGGCAAATGCATATATCATAAGGATGCTTAGTTTGAAATCATATCCTTTTTTTTTATACTTAAACATAATCATAACATTCATTGGGCCCTGGCTTGTACCACATTCATATATCATATGCGCGCATCCTAAGTAAATACGAGGTAGCTAATCTCGACCTACTAGGGTAAGGACAGCTTCATCGGTAGTCCCGAACCGTAAGGACAGCTTCATCGGTAGTCCCGAACCGTGGACAACTTCATCGGTAGTCCAGAACCGTAGACCTTATTTAGGTCCGGTACAAGCCCATTCTTAAAATAAAATACTTTCATATGCTTCTTCATTCACAAAACATACATAGCATATTCATTCATTCTTAATGCTTAACATCATCATTATGCCTTGAAGGCATGAACCTCATTTTCATTCATCATTCTCATTCCATATCACCATTATGCCTTGAAGGCATGAACTTTAACTTCATTCATCATTTCATCCATAAACATGACATGCATACATATCATTCATAAATCATGGCCTACATTCATATTATTCATAAATCATGGCATGCATACATATCATTCATAAATCATGGCCTACATTCATAATTAACATCTTAATTCACAAAAAACATGCATGGTCATGGTACATGGAAAAACATACCTAGGTCCTTTCATACATGATACATTTCCTTGGATTCATGGCACATGTCTAAATATTTATGAATCATCATCACAAGTGACCTAACATATAATTCATGACACATAAGCTAGGTTTCAATTGGCATAAACATTCTTCCAACATACTTAAACATTTATATACATCATAGTACCCTACAAACATGCATCCTTGTGGTCTTAACCCAACCCAAACCCTAAGTCTTGGGAGTTGGCCGAAAGTTCCTTGGCATGAAACTCCACCATTCAATCAATAGGAAGGGTTCCATAAGTAAAAGAACACCCATACATTACATACAAGACCATAGGGAGCCATTAAATCCCATGATTGGAGTAAATCCTAAACCCTAGCCCTACCTTGGGACCTTGGCCGAAACCCTAATGGGTCACCATCACATGAATAAATTCATAAAGTTACAAATTTACATCCTATAACTTACATATACTTCCATAGTAAAACATTTGAACCCTTGCTTGGAGTTAACCCTAACCCCTTGCCCTAAAACCCATCTTGGCCGAAGGGCCTTAAATCATGTAAAAACTTTCACATAACCCCTATTAACATCTCTTACCACATAAGAAAACATAAGGAACAATATTAAAGAGTTGGATCCAAACCAAACCATAGAAACCTATGGTGGCCGAAACCCTTGGTAGCCCTAACTTTGGTGTTTCTTCATATATGGTTCAAACAATTTCTTGTATCATGAAAATAACTCAAAAACCATTATACCACAGGTGAGGGAGTCTTACCTTGGGTTATCTTGGTTTTTAGACCTTAAAAAGGGAAGATGATGAAGACCTTGTTGTCCCTTGATCACCCTTAGCCTTGTAGCCTTGTAGATGACCCTTAGCTCTTGAAGATTAAGCCCTCTTGTGAAGTTTTCCAAAGGAAAACTCTCCTTGAAGTTTCGGCTAGAGTGAGGGAGGAGGAAGAAGAAAGGTGGAATTGATGGAAGGAAAAAAGTAACTCCCAAGCCCCCTCTTTATAACACATTAAGGAGGGCAAGTGAAGAGTCATGGTGGATGACCCTTTATTTTCCCTAAGCCTTAACCACAATCCACTTCATTTCCTCATAGCACTCCCTTGCTAGGTGAATTGGTTAGAGCATGCATGATTGTATAAGAGGTCCAAGGTTCAATCCTTGGTGCATGCACTAATTTTTGTATTTTATTTTTATTTTATTTTCTATTATTTCGAAAATCCCTTAAAAATTCTCCCATAATTATGTTAATATTTATCATTAAAACCTCTTTATATTTATATTAATTTTTTTACCTAAAATTCACCAATAATTATTGTACTAGAAAGCCCATATAAAGCCCATTAGTGCTTATTTTTCCCAATTTAAATGAGAAAACATGGATTTCTAGGCTAAAACTTATATTAATATTTCTAGGTCCCTCGGAAAATTATCTAGTCATGCTCAATATTTTAAAGAAAATATTATGAGAATTTTCCGGGTCGTTACAATCCCCCATACCTCGTAAAAGTTCGTCCTCGAACTTAGAATAGCTCCGGGTACTTGCGCCTCATCTCGTCCTCGCGTTCCCAGGTAGCTTCCTCGAACCGTTGACTTTGCCATAGGACCTTGACTAAGGGTACCTCCTTACTCCTTAGCTTCTTGATTTCCCGATCCAAGATCTGAATAGGTCGGCTTTCAAAACTTAGGTCCTCCTAAACTTGTACTGTCTGTGGCTCGATTACTTGGTCTGTGGTTAGAATACATTTCTTGAGTAACGACACATGAAACACGTTATGGATAGCCGACATCTCTTGAGGCAGCTCTAATTCATATGCTACCTTGCCGATTCTTTTCAGAATCAGGTACGGCTCCACATATCGCGGACTTAATTTTCCCTTCTGCCCAAATCTCGTTACCCCTTTCATAGGAGCCACCTTGAGAAATACCAGATCTCCAACCTCAAATTCCAGTGGCCTACGCCGAACATCCGCATAATTCTTCTACCGGCTCTGAGCAGCTTCAATCCGTTGTCGAATGTTCTGTATAGCTCGGGTGGTGTCGCCGATGAGATCCGTCTTGAACCCCATTTCCTTCTTTTCACCACCTTCGTACCAACAAATTGGAGACCTACGTCTCCTCCCGTACAAAGCTTCATAGGGTGCCATTCCGATAGTAGCTTGGTAGTTATTGTTGTATGCGAATTCCGCCAAACATAGATATCGGCACCAACTTCCTTTGAAGTCCAGAGCACAAGCTCTCAACATATCCTCCAATACCTGATTCACTCGTTCTGTTTACCCGTCAGTCTGAGGGTGAAAAGCGGTACTGAACCGTAGTTTAGTGCCAAGAGACTTCTGAACACACTCCCAAAAATGTGAGGTGAACCGACCATCCCTATCTGAGATGATAGTTTTGGGCACTCCATGAAGTCTAACTATTTCCTTAGCATATAATTGGGCTAATTGCTCAATCGAATAAGTTATCTTGATTGCTAAGAAGTGAGCTGATTTCGTCAACCTGTCCACTATTACCCATATCGCATCATATCCATTTGTAGTCCTGGGAAGTCCTGTGATGAAATCCATAGAAATATCTTCCCATTTCCATTCTGGGATTGGAAGTGGCTGCAGAACCCTGCCGGGTCGCTGGTGTTCCGCTTTCACTCGTTGACAGGTCAGGCAAGTATTCACATGCTGTGCCACATCCCTCTTCATACCGGATCACCAGAACTTCTCCTTCAGATCTTGATACATCTTGGTGGATCCTGGATGCATCGAATAAGGGGTTCCGTGAGCTTCTGCCAGTATTTCCCTTCGAAGCTCCGGATTATTAGGAATACATAGACGATCCCTAAGGTAGAGTACTCCCCCTTTGGCGATATGAAAACCATCGCCCTTCCCTTCTAGGATCTCCTGTTTTATTTTCTGAAGACTCAGATCACCATTTTGTTTGTCCAATATGTCCTCAAATAGCATGGGTGATATGGTCATGGTGGAAAGTCGTCCAGAGATGACTTCGACCCCAAAATTCATAATTTCTTCTTCGAGTGGTTGGGGTAATACGGCTATGGACATCAAGGTGGCACTTGACTTCCGGCTGAGTGCATCGGCCACTTTGTTTGCCTTCCCTGGATGGTAGAGGATCTCGCAATCATAGTCCTTCACCAACTCAAGCCATCCGCGTTGTCTCATATTATTATCATTTGCTTTATGTAATTTAATACCATTATGTTATATGATTGGTAACTCATTGTTAATATCAGGTTCATAAACATAAGGTTGAATCACACTCACGACAAATTGTATTATGACTAACTTAGACCTTATTGGTTCACAAAAACTAACCGAACTCAACGAAATAGATGGGCTGCCATCATGCCCATAATAAAGAACATCATGGCAGTAACTACCACTCCCTCGTTCATCTCCCCTTGGCCTGCCTCAGGATCTTCTACCGTCTCCATCGGATCCTCTTCCTCTATCTCGGGAACTGTAACGCCCGCTTTTTTTTTTTTCATAAAGCGGCGTTACGTTAACATACTTAGGGCATGTAGACATCATAATGCAGCGGAAACCTTTAAACTTACACCTACATGCACTTACTACCATTCCTAGCATCATAACATGGGAACTTAGCATATTAACTTTATACTTAGCATCATATCATACTTAGCATCATATCATATTTTAGCATCATGTCATACTTAGCATCATATCATACTATAGCATCATGTCATAGAGTCACATTCAAGTACTTAATAGTAAAGGTAAAGTTCTAGCATAAGACAAGCAAACATATGGTCTCTTGGCCAAGTCACTATCACACACATGCTTTAAGGCCCTCCTGCTGCTTCCTTACTGTCCTCTTGCGTGATCTGCGGTATAAGGAAAATAAGACTATAAGCACACAGGCTTAGTAAGACTCTTTCCTACTCACTAAAACCATTCATCATTTTATCATGAGCACATAAGACATTAACATACTTAGTGCTTTACTTAGAACATAAACCTTTTCATCACTTAGCATACATTCGTCATGACATGAACATAACTTAATCACATTCGTAGCTTGGCATGAACATAACCATAACAGCATCCATGGTATGGCATAATACTTGGCATAGACATGAACATCGTAAACATTCATAGCATGACATAATACTTGGCATAACCAAACATAACCTTATAAACATTCTTAGCACGAACCTAAATAAAATCATGGCATCCTAACTTAGCACAACGTAATTAAATCATGGCATCATTACTAGCATGAACATAATTAAAATCATGGCATCCTAACTTAGCCTAAACATAATTAAATCATGGCATCCTAACTAGCATAAACATAAGTAAATCATGGCATCCTAAACTAGCATAAACATAAATAAATCATGGCATCCTAAACTAGCATAGACATAAATAAATCATGGCATCCTAAACTAGCATAAACATAAATAAATCATGGCATCCTAACTAGCATAAACATAAATAAAATCATGGCATTTTAACTTAACATAAACATAAATAAACCATGGCATTCTAACTTAGCATAAACACAATTAAATCATGGCGTCATATATTCGCATAAACATACATAAAATCATTTGCATAAACATACCTTGCATAAACTTACTTTGCATAGTATTCTTATCATAAATATAATGCATTACATGGATGGATGCATGTAGCAATTGCATATATATATATATATATAAGATGCTTAATCTTTAAAAACATGCTTTTAAATACTTTAACATAATCATATCATTCATTGGGCCCTGGCTTGTACCACATTCATTCATCATAAGCGCGCATCCCTAAGTAAATACGAGGTAGCTAGCCTCGACCTACTAGGGTAAGGACAACATAGTCGGTAGTCCCCGAACCGAGGCGTTCTTAAGGTGCCCATCCCTGTTGCACAACTTCGGTAGTGCCAGAACCGTGGACACCATAGTCGGTAGTCCAGAACCGGGGCGTTCTTAAGGTCCGGTACAAGCCCATAAAATAAAATAAAATGCTTTCTCATGCTTTCTCATTCATCATCATTCATAGCATATTCATTCATTCATCATACTTAACATCATCGTTATGCCTTAAAGGCATCATCATTCATAGCATATTTATTCATTCATCATACTTAAACTTCATTCATCATTTTCATTCTTAGACATGGCATATGTACACATCATTCATAAAGCATGGCATACATACAAATTATTTATATAATATGGCATACATATATTTCATTCATAAGACATGGCATACATACATATCATTCATAAATCATGGCACATGTCTAAACATTTTATGACCTAACATATATTTCATGACATATAAACTAAGGGTTTGGTTAACATAGAATTCTTCCACCTTACTTAACATACATCTTAATAACCTATACCCAAGCATCTTAGTAGGTTTAACCCAACCCTAGCCCTAGGTTAGGTCCTTGGCCGAAAGCCCCAAGGAAACCCTAGGTCCATGAAACTTCATCTAACTTCCCAAACAATATCTCCTACATTCATACTAGGCCATAGGAAATATTTGAGTTCATACTTAAGACCAACCCCTAATCCTTTAACCCTATTCTTGCTCTTGGCCGAAACTTCAAGGCCATGGGGGCATGGAGAAATTCCATTAAAACCCCAAATCAATTGCTTAAACACCAACCATACCTTACCATAGGGCCATTGGGGCCCTTACTTGAAATAAATCCTAACTTTCCACCCTATTAGGGTACTTGGCCGAAACCTATAGGGTCTCTAGGCCATGTGAAACATTCACATAAACACCCTCTATCTCCCTTATATCATGATAAAACATAAAACATATACTTGAGGTTTTGAACCCAACCCTACACATGGGTCCTTGATGTTGGCCGAAACCCTAGGGTATTCTAGGGTACCCCAAAAATTTCCAAAAATTAAATTTAATCTCTAAACATCATAAGAGAACATTAAACAACATTATAAAGATTTTTAGCATAATTATAGACGTAAAAATTTTTGTGGCCGAAACCCATAAACCTAGGGTTCTTGGTTTTCTTTCCTTTCAACATCAAATCCAAAAACCAACCAATATATCATGCTAAAAATCATGGAAATCATAAGGAACTATTATACCACAGGTGAGGGAGTCTTACCTTGGTTGATCTTGATTATAAACCTTAGATTTGAGAGAAGGATGGAAATCTTGTTGCCTCTTGACCACCCTTAGCCCCTTGTACTCTTGTGAAGACCTTAGATCTTGGAGATGAAGCCTTGGTGGAAGTTTTTCCAAGGGAGAACTCCTCCTTGGGGTTTCGGCTAGAATGAGGAGGGAGGAGGGGAGCAAATGCAATTGATGGAAGGAAGAAAGAAACTCCCAAACCCCCCTCTTTATCACCCATTAAGGAGGTAAATGAAGAGTCTCTCCATGACCCTTCATCTTCTTCTAAGCCTTAACCAATCTCCATTTCATTCCCTTATAACATTCCCTTGCTAGATGAGTTGGTTAAAGCATACATGGTTGTACAAGAGGTCTAAGGTTCAATCCTTGGCCCATGCACCTTATTTTTATTTTATTTTTCCTTTTTATTTTCTATTATTTTTGAAAATCCTTTAAAAATTCCCCCATAATTATGTAAATATTTCTCATTAAAACCCCTTTGTATTTATACTAATTTTCACCTAAAATCCACCAATAATTATAGTACTAAAAAGCCCATATAAGGCCCATTAGCGCCCTTTTCCCAATTTAAATGAGAAAACATGGATTTTTAGGCCAAAGTTCGCATTAATATTTCTAGGTTCCTCGGAAAATTATCTAGACATGCTTAATATTTTAAGAAAATATTAAGAGAATTTTTCGGGTCGTTACAGGAACCTCCTCAACCACTTCGGGGTCTTCCTCAAACATCCCGGGGTCTTCCTCAAACATCTCAAGCATCTCGGGAGCTTCCTCAAGCACCTCGAGATCTTCCTCGCTCATCGGGTCTTCCTCAAACATCTCGAGCATCTCGGGGTCCTCCTCATACATCTCGGGATCCTCCTCATACATCTCGGGGTCCTCCTCGTACATCTCGGGGTCCTCCTCATACATCTCGGGATCTTCCTCCGAGTCCCCCAGATCCTCCGGAAACACGTGATGAAGAAGTTGCCTACATAATTCCGTATATGAGATATGACATCCATGCTGCCCCCAGATCTGATAAGCAGCCTCCCTCGCCCGATTGGGCAATGAACGAAGCAGAGCTCCGATCCTATGATCATCCATGACTGGAAACCCTTCCTGCTCAAGGTTCCAGAACAGCCGATCCAATAACCCCATGTTGCCTTGAATTCCACGGGTCGGACTGTACTCAACTTCCTCTATTCGTTCCATCAGCTCGCGGCACCTCTCAGTGTAGTTCTCATGCAACATCTGGATTGGAAAAAAAAATGACATAGTTAGTACTAAACCGACCAAGCCAGTACAGAACCATTTTTTTTCCAATTCACAAATATATACAGAGAAAAACACACGCAAATCAGTTTCTTCTACCCTAGTGATTAAAATATATAACCACTTTTCCTACCCTTATATTATTCTAAATATTTAATTCATAAAAGAAGATAAAATATCGTTCATCGTTACATATCCTAAGTACTTTTCATCATAAACATCGTTCAGACTTGCATATCCTAAAATCATAAAGCATCCTAAAGGTGCTTACTACTATAAGATATGCAAAGAGGTACTTACTTGGAAGCTGCAGGAAGAGGGCTTGATGTGTGTGTAGTGAGATGGTTACTGCTTTGATACCAACCTGTAACACCCGCTTTTTTTTTCCATAAGCGGCGTTACGCTAAACATACATGTGCATATAAAACATTTTAATGCAGCGGAATAACTAGTACTTACATCATATACACATGTCTAGGTTATCTTTCATGGACATGGTGACATTATACTTAACATATTACCAGCATACCTAGCATCATGATATCAACTTTCCATAACTTATTCATAAGCATTTCAGGTAACATATTACCAGTATGCATGGCATCATGATATCAACTTTCCATAACTTATTCATAAGCATTTCAGGTAGTAAGTAGTTTGATCATAACTTCATGAATAGTAGGTTGTTTCTTAGGCATAACTATCATAAGCCGAGCATAAACCAAAACAAGCATTGTCGGATTCACAAAACATGCAATAAGTGAAATGAGAGAGTTTCTTGGCCATGTCACTACTACACACACCCATTCTTGCCCTCCTGCTGCTTCCTTATTGTCCCATTGTGTGATCTGCGGTATAAGGAAAATAAGACTATAAGCACACAGGCTTAGTAAGACACTTTCCTACTCACAAAATCCATACGTCGTATAAACATGCACATAATGCTTCAATCCTACATATCATAGCATACTTTCTATCATGAACATCTACACCACTATGCCATCATCGTTTTAGCATAAACATAGATAAAATCATGGCATCATAATTTTAGCATGCACATAAAAAAAATCATGGCATCATAATCTAGTATGAACATAAATAAAATCATGGCGTTGTCATCTAGCATGAACATAAATAAAATCATGGCATTATCATCTAGCATGAGCATAAATAAAATCATGGCAATATCATCTAGCATGAACATAAATAAAATCATGGCATTATCATCTAGCATGAAAAAAAAATCATAAATGTCTAGCATGAACATAAATAAAATCATGGCATTATCATCTAGCATGAACATAAATAAAATCATGGCATTATCATCTAGCATGAACATAAATAAAATCATAGCATTATCATCTAGCATGAACATAAATAAAATAATGGCATTATCATCTAGCATGAACATAAATAAAATCATTTGCATAAACATACTTTGCATAAGCATACTTTTCATAAACATACTTTTCATAAACATAATGCATAACATGGATGGATGCATGGGCAAATGCATATATCATAAGGATGCTTAGTTTGAAATCATATCCTTTTTTTTTATACTTAAACATAATCATAACATTCATTGGGCCCTGGCTTGTACCACATTCATACATCATATGCGTGCATCCCTAAGTAAATACGAGGTAGCTAATCTCGACCTACTAGGGTAAGGACAGCTTCATCGGTAGTCCCGAACCGTGGACAGCTTCATCGGTAGTCCAGAACCGTAGACCTTATTTAGGTCCGGTACAAGCCCATTCTTAAAATAAAATACTTTCACATGCTTCTTCATTCACAAAACATACATAGCATATTCATTCATTCTTAATGCTTAACATCATCATTATGCCTTGAAGGCATGAACCTCATTTTCATTCATCATTCTCATTCCATATCACCATTATGCCTTGAAGGCATGAACTTTAACTTCATTCATCATTTCATCCATAAACATGACATGCATACATATCATTCATAAATCATGGCATACATTCATATTATTCATAAATCATGGCATACATTCATATTATTCATAAATCATGGCATGCATACATATCATTCATAAATCATGGCCTACATTCATAATTAACATCTTAATTCATAAAAAACATGCATGGTCATGGTACATGGAAAAACATGCCTAGGTCCTTTCATACATGATACATTTCCTTGGATTCATGGCACATGTCTAAATATTTATGAATCATCATCACAAGTGACCTAACATATAATTCATGACACATAAGCTAGGTTTCAATTGGCATAAACATTCTTCCAACATACTTAAACATCTATATACATCATAGTACCCTACAAACATGCATCCTTGTGGTCTTAACCCAACCCAAACCCTAAGTCTTGGGAGTTGGCCGAAAGTTCCTTGGCATGAAACTCCACCATTCAATCAATAGGAAGGGTTCCATAAGTAAAAGAACACCCATACATTACATACAAGACCATAGGGAGCCATTAAACCCCATGATTGGAGTAAATCCTAAACCCTAGCCCTACCTTGGGACCTTGGCCGAAACCCTAATGGGTCACCATCACATGAATAAATTCATAAAGTTACAAATTTACATCCTATAACTTACATATACTTCCATAGTAAAACATTTGAACCCTTGCTTGGAGTTAACCCTAACCCCTTGCCCTAAAACCCATCTTGGCCGAAAGTTACTAGGGCCTTAAATCATGTAAAAACTTTCACATAACCCCTATTAACATCTCTTACCACATAAGAAAACATAAGGAACAATATTAAAGAGTTGGATCCAAACCAAACCATAGAAACCTATGGTGGCCGAAACCCTTGGTAGCCCTAACTTTGGTGTTTCTTCATATATGGTTCAAACAATTTCTTGTATCATGAAAATAACTCAAAAACCATTATACCACAGGTGAGGGAGTCTTACCTTGGGTTATCTTGGTTTTTAGACCTTAAAAAGGGAAGATGATGAAGACCTTGTTGTCCCTTGATCACCCTTAGCCCTTGTAGCCTTGTAGATGACCCTTAGCTCTTGAAGATTAAGCCCTCTTGTGAAGTTTTCCAAAGGAAAACTCTCCTTGAAGTTTCGGCTAGAGTGAGGGAGGAGGAAGAAGAAAGGTGGAATTGATGGAAGGAAGAAAGTAACTCCCAAGCCTCCTCTTTATAACACATTAAGGAGGGCAAGTGAAGAGTCATGGTGGATGACCCTTCATTTTCCCTAAGCCTTAACCACAATCCACTTCATTTTCTCATAGCACTCCCTTGCTAGGTAAATTGGTTAGAGCATGCATGGTTGTACAAGAGGTCCAAGGTTCAATCCTTGGTGCATGCACTAATTTTTGTATTTTATTTTTATTTTATTTTCTATTATTTCGAAAATCCCTTAAAAATTCTCCCATAATTATGTTAATATTTATCATTAAAACCTCTTTATTTTATATTAATTTTTTTACCTAAAATTCACCAATAATTATGGTACTAAAAGCCCATATAAAGCCCATTAGTGCTTATTTTTCCCAATTTAAATGAGAAAACATGGATTTCTAGGCTAAAACTTGTATTAATATTTCTAGGTCCCTCGGAAAATTATCTAGTCATGCTCAATATTTTAAAGAAAATATTATGAGAATTTTCCGGGTCATTACAAGAAATTCAAGGGCTCGTGCTACAACTGCGGAAAGCCAGGACACTTGTCCAAAGATTGTAGACGCCTAAAGAAACCAACCAAGAATCAGAAGGATGCTGCGAACCATGTCGCAACTTCTGATGACAAGCTCCCCGATTTATTGAAACTGGATCTCACTACGGTCATGTTTGAAGACAACACGGTGGTGGACAACCCGAAGCAGTGGTGGATGATACTGGAGCAACACGTCACATCTGTTCGGATAAGACGATGTTCTCCAAGTATACTTCGATAAGTGGAAGAAAGCTCTATCTGGGCAATTCCACTACATCTCCGATTGTCGGACTCGGGAAAGTTGTCCTGAAGATGACATCTGGGAAGGAGTTAACACTCATTGATGTGCTCCACGTTCCTGACATCAGGAAGAACATACTTTCTGGTTTGACACTTGTTAAGGCC
Source organism: Boesenbergia rotunda (assembly GCA_024364735.1). NCBI lineage: Eukaryota > Viridiplantae > Streptophyta > Magnoliopsida > Zingiberales > Zingiberaceae > Boesenbergia > Boesenbergia rotunda. Next base: position 323,819 of record JAGFNQ010004751.1, on the reverse strand, counting down.
GGCTTTAAACTAGTATTATAGTCAAACAACTTTGTACTTATGAAGAATGGTGTCTTCGTAGGTAAGGGATATTTAGAACAGAGTCTGTTCAAAATGGTTGTAATGATTGTATACCGTGAATTTGTTGGTAATAAAATAAAAGCTTCCAGCTACGTTGTTGAGTGTTTTAATTTATGACATGATCGACTTGGACATGTTAATAATAATACTCTGAAACATCTCGTCAAATTAAATTTATTACTAAACGTCAATGTTGATGAAACGCACAAATGTGAAGTGTGTGTGGAAGCTATGATGACGAGACTATCTTTTCATTTAGTCGAAAGGTCAACGACTCTTCTAGAATTGATACATAGTGATGTATGTGACTTAAAATTCGTGCAAACTAGAGGAGGTAAAATGTATTTTACTACTTTTATCGATGACTGTACAAGGTTTTGTTATGTCTTTCTTTTAAGAAGTAAAGATGAAGTCTTAAAAGCTTTCAGAACCTATAAAATTGAAGTTGAGAATCAACTTAATAAACGAATTAAAATAATTCATAACGATAGAGGTGGAGAATACGGTGCACCGTTTGATGAGTTTTGTTCAGAATCTAGCATTATTCATTAGAAAACGGCCCCATACTCACCTCAATTAAATGGTGTTGCCGAACGTAAAAATCAGACACTAAAGGAAATGATAAATGCCTTGTTGATAAATTCAGGCTTACTCCAGAACTTGTGGGGGGAAGCTATATTATCGGCAAATCATATTCTCAATAAAATCCCTTACAAGAAAAATGATAAAATGTCATATGAACTATGGAAAGGCCGAGAGTCATTATACAAATACTTGAAAGTGCGGGGGTTCTTGGCAAAGGTCGAAGTACCCAAGCTAAAGAAAGTAAAGATCGGACCTAAAATGTTCGATGCGATATTTGTCGGATATGCTCATAACAGTAGTGCATATCGTTTTATAGGTCACAAGTCAGATATTCCTGATATTCATGTGGGAACATCCATAGAATCTCGGAATGCAACATTCTTTGAAAACATATTCCCAAATAAGGGAACGTTCAAAGTGATTACAACGGAAGTTTTAACGATCAAAACGTTTCAAAACTTAGTTGTCATAAAAGGACTATTGGCGATCAAAGTTCAGAGCCATGTCGGAGCAAACGGGCTAGAGTTGATAAATCGTTCAGGCCAGACTTTATGACTTTTATGTTAGAAATGGACCCAAGAATATTAAGTGAAACTCTCTTAGTCCCGACACCTCATTATTGTAAGAGACTGTCAATAATGAAATCGAGTCCATCATGAATAATCATACTTGGGAATTAGTAGACCTTCCTACTGGTACTAAACCATTAGGTAGTAAGTGAAAACTAAAACGCAAGTATAAAGCTGATGGATCGATTGACAAGTATAAAACTAGACTTGTAGCCAAAGAGTTCAAGTAAAAGGAAGGCCTTGACTACTTCGATACCTACTCACCTGTGACAAGGATTACGTCCATACGAGTGCTGATAGCCATCACAGCATTGTATGACCTTGAAATACATCAAATGGATGTTAAGACTGCGTTCTTAAATGGTGAGTTGGAAGAAGAAATCTACATGGAGCAACCCGAGGGGTTCGTAGCTCCATGAAAAGAGGAAAAGGTGTGTCGACTTGTTAAGTTGTTATACAGACATAAACATGCGCCCAAACAATGACACGAAAAATTTGACAAAATAATGCTATCAAACGAATTCAAAATAAATGAATATGAAAAATGTATTTATGTCAAAACCACACCTGAAGGTCATGCAATCGTGTGTCTATATGTAGACGACATGCTTATAATGGACAGTAATCATGAGATAATCATAAGTACAAAGAGAATGTTGACTAACAATTTCGATATGAAAAATATGGCTCGAACAGATGTTATATTAGGAATTAAAATTCTCAGGACATCTGATGGGATAATTCTGACACAATCCCATTATGTAGAATCAATATTGAAAAAGTTCAATGTATACAATCTCTCTACAGTGAAAACACCTATGGATCTAAGTCAACACTTAGCGAAAAACTATGGTGAGCCCATATCACAATTGGAATATTCTCGGATAATAGGCAACTTAATGTATCTGACAAACTGCACACGTCCAAATATTGCCTGTGCAGTCAACAAGCTGAGTCATTTTACGAGTAATCCAAATGACACCCATTGGAAAGCACTAATGCGAGTTCTTAGATATTTGAAATATACTATGAACTATGGATTACATCATAAAAGATATCCCGCTATCTTAGAGGGATACTGTGATGCTAATTGGATATCAGATACAAAAAATTCCAAATCCACTAGTGGATATGTATTCACGATCAGTGGGGGAGCGATATCTTGGAAGTCCACTAAGCAAACATGTATTGCTTAGTCAACTATGGAATCTGAGTTTATAGCACTAGACAAAACAACTGAGGAAGCTGAATGGCTACGAAACTTCTTAGAAGATATTCCGAGCTGGACGAAACTTGTGCCCTCCGTACTTATACACTGTGATAGTCAATCGACGATTGAAAGGGCATAGAGTAGTATGTATAATGGTAAGTTATGACATATACATCGTAGACATAATACCATTAGGCAGTTGATCTTGAATGGAGTGATTGCAATCGAATATGATAAGTCTAAGATAATTTGGCAGATCCTCTTACGAAGGGGCTAAATCGAGATCAAATATACTGTTCATCAAGAGGAATGAGATTAAAAATCTACAACTAAAATAACTGTAGCAGTAACCCAACTTTGTTGACTGGAGATCCCAAGATCTTGGTTCATTGAGATAACAAAGTTATAAAAGTTGTGTTCCAACACACGAGATATATTATCTCTATCCCAGTCCAAGGATGAATATGTGTTGTCCTACCACTGTAGTGAGGTTAAACTTATGCTTTTAATGACTTCTATACCTTTATAAGGTGGAGTATGGTGGGATTCTCTTGATAGAAGCATCACCTATATATGTGTGAAGACAGGCCGTTTTAACGAAACACTCATGAATCCAAGATGGTGTCCATGGACAATGGAACCAACCATGAGAACCAAAAGTAGGTGAGATAAGTCCCTGTGTGGGTGCTATTATCTTAGTATACATAAACAGCTGAACAGTTCAAGATATCACGTTCACTGCACAGCTTAGTATGCTTGATAGCATTCCACTACGGAAGGTTCAAAGCCACAAGCTACCTCTCCTGATGCATTGACTTATCGATTGGACTCTTATAAAGTGTCAGCATGCATACATGTGTAAGTACCCCTGGTTGATTTTGATGTGATCAACCGATTTAAGTTAGGTCCTGGTGTGTTTAATCCCTCTGCTAAGTGTGCAGGAGCTTAGGTATGGAGGAAGTTGAGCGTAAGAGGTAGCGGACGAGAAGGATTGTGCGGGGAAGTGAGCCGACGGGCTCGGTACAATCCGAGGGACGCGGTGTTGGGACCGGGTGCATGTTGACATGGATGTGGGTTCGTAATTTTAAAATTAATTACGTGCAGCGGAAGGTTTAGCATAAATAATTTTTCAAATTATTTAACCACACATCTAAGCATGCAATTTTATCTTGTGTAGACATGATCATATATTTAAAATTTTGCAAAAACATAAACTAATTTACGTATTACCTCGCGTAACTCGAAGGAAGGGACGAGATCCAACCCTAAGCGTCCCTTGGAAGCTCCGCCTCTATTCGCATCCACGCCGAGTATCTTCGGGATGACTTCGCAAAGCCACGAGTTTCGTGTTCTCGAGAACTACTAGATTCTCTGAGAACGCGATAAGAAAAACCAAGAGAGAAGTCGGAAGACTAACCACAAAAGGATGACCGGAATCAAAATTCCGGCGAAGCAAAAGAAGAGGCTTGCGGCAAAAAGATCCTTGCGGTAAACTCTAATTCCGGCAGCACCTTCTTCCGGTCAAGAGATGGCCGGAGCTTCCTTCTCCGGCAGCAGGTGGTGGTCGGCAGGTAAAGGGCAGGGGCGGCCGGCTGGTGCTCCTTCTTGGGGTTGGTTGGCGCACGGCAAGAAGGGGAGAAGAGAAGGAGAGAAAGAGAGGGAGAGAGCCTATGCCTTCATTCTATATTTCACACCCAAGCCTTGCCTTGGGTCCTTTATATAGTGGCCTCTCAACCATCAAGCCTCTCAAATATAGAATAACTTATTCCATCATGCCAAGTTTGATTTTATATCATGGCTAAAATCATATTTTAATTCATGATAAAAATCTTCTCTCCTATGGAATAAATTTCCTTATCATGGTAAATCAATCCATGATTGATTTTATAAAATAAACCAATCCATGGTTCATTTTAATTGCCATGAAAAATAAACCAAACCTTGGTTTATTATATAAAAATTTATATCATCCATAATTTTATAAAATAAACCACACTTGGTTTATTTTATAAATTGAACAAAAAACTTGGTTCTCTCCCTTTGTTGTGGCCGGCCAAGCAAAGAGGATGGAGGCTCTCTTTGGCCGGCCCATCCAAGCCAAGCCCCAATGAATTAAACTTATTTAATTCATCTATTAAGTCTTCAAAAGACTTAGCCATTTTACGCTTCCAATGCGTCTTTGAAAAATTCAGATTCGACTTATCGTTTGGCTCAACCAAACTTAATCTCTCTTGATTGGAAAATCCAATTTTCAACTCGTTTTAACTCCCTCAGATTACTCGTAGTGCGTGTGACTAAATAGGCTTTCGATTTATGTTGACCGTCTATAATTAATCAATTAATTATAGAACGATCATGAGTGGCACCTAGTAGTATATCATGATCCCCAATTAATCGAAAGATCAACGGTTGACCTCAGAAACAATTCTGAAACCCTTCAGCAGCTATAATGAATCGTGCCCTATTCCCTTCACCATCTTATACCCACTTGGTTCAGGACATGGTCTATGTGTGTCAGTCCCCACTAGGCTGACTTCGTTACACCTAGCCTAAGTAACGTTTTCTCGTCCTACGGATTCTAATTACTCTCATGTATTTAAGAGATTCATACTCTGAACATGTCATGCTCTGGCCAGAGGCTTCGAGTAACAATCCGACGATAGGCCTCGGGTATACATCTCCTCGCAAGGAGTGGTGAATCCTTTGTAGGCTGTTCAAACATCTTCGGGCACTTCGGCTTATACCCAATCATCCTGGGTCCACACCTCCTTGGAGACGCTTGCTTAAGATGTCAAAGTATAAGTCTCCATGACCAAGATGACTTGAACACCGCAAGTCAAAGGAACATCGCACTTAAGCTACAGTAAGAACTTCACTGACATATCTATATGTAGACTACCATATGAAGTTTTACAGCCAGTCACTCCAATGAACTAGTTCCCTTAACTAGCATTCATGTTTATCTCCGGACATCTCAATGTCACCAGCCAGTGAGAATCAGCTAATTAGAGAATAACCCATGCCAGTCTCAACAGAATTGATAGTGCCCGTATTTATCAATTCATCGACTAAGGACAATTTTAATACTTCACAATTGCACATGTAGAGATAATCACTAGTTGTGAATTCATCACAAATTCTCTCACGCTGTGAATTGTATTGCAGACATTCAGTAAATGAGTTTAAGATCTCAATCAAATACACAAACATATATACTCAAATAGTGAATATTCATTTATTAAAATAAATGATTACAATCATAAGGCGATTGCCTTAGGACACTTCTCTCATATCACTAACAAACTCCCACTTGGCCTAATGCCAATCGCTACGGTACCCAATACCACAGGCTCTAACATGACCCTCAAACTTGCTTTGAGGCAAGGCCTTAGTTAAAGAATCTGTTAAATTCCTTTCAATGGGAATTTTCTCAATTTGTATATGATTCCTACTTATAATCTCTCTGATCAGATGATAGCAGCGATGCACATGTTTGGATTGCTGATGAGACTTTGGTTCCTTTGCTTGTGCAATAGCTTCATTGTTGTCGCAGTAAACCGGTATTGCTTCATTAATGGTTGGAACCACACCAAGTTCTGAGACAATCTTTTTGATCCAGACTGCTTCCTTTACTGTTCCGAAGCTGCAATATATTCCGCTTCCGTGGTAGAATCTGCTATGGTGTCTTACATGAAACTCTTCCAACTTATTGCGCCTCCATTCAAATAAATACGTATCCGGCCTAAGATTTGGAGTCATCCTTATCTGTCTGGAAACTGGCATCTGTATACCCACGTATTACCATATCACCTTCTCCATATATTAGGAACACATCCTTAGTGTTTCTTAAGTACTTGAGGATTGTCTTGACAGCCGCCCAATGATCCATTCCTGGATCAGACTGGTATATGCTTGTGACGCTCAGAGCATACGATACATCGGGCCTAGTACATAACATAATATACATGATAGATTCTATCACGGATGCATAAGGAATCTTATTCATGCAAATCCTCTCGTCTTCTGTGCGTGGACACATAGACTTTGAAAGGTTGATCCCATGCCTGATGGGAAGGTAACCTTTCTTGGATTCCGACATGCTAAACCTTTCTAACACTCGGTCTATATATGTAGACTGCGAAAGACCAAGCAACCGTTTTGATCTATCTCTATAGATTCTAATCCCAAGGATATAGGTTGCTTCTCCTAGGTCTTTCATGGAGAAAGTTTTGGACAACCAAATTTTAACTGACTGTAAGACTGATATATCGTTTCCTATAAGTAATATGTCATCGACATATAACACTAGGAATACGACTGCACTCCCACTAACATTCTTGTACACACAAGGTTTGTTAGGATTTTGTGAGAAATCAAACTCTTTGATTGTCTCATCAAAACGGATGTTCCAGCTCCTGGATGCTTGCTTTAGTCCATATATGGATCGTCGAAGCTTGCATACTTTGGTTTCATTAACCAATGTGAAACCTTCAGGTTGTATCATGTATACATCCTCAAGCAGGTTTCCATTAAGGAAAGTTGTTTTTATATCCATTTGCCATATCTCATAATTATAATAAGCTGCTATGGCCAGGAGCATCTGAATGGATTTAAGCATAGCTACTGCCGAATAGGTTTCGTCATAATCAATTCCTTGTTTCTGACGATATCCTTTTGCCACTAATCTAGCCTTAAAGGTAACAACATTACCTTCCATGTCGGTTTTCTTCTTGAAAACCCACTTGCACCCTATGAGCTTAATCCCTTCAGGTGGGTTAACCAAGTCCCATACTTGATTTTTGTACATGGAATCCATTTCCGACTTCATGGCTTCAAGCCATTTATCCCTTTCTAAATTTTTCAGAACATCTTCATAACTGATAGGTTCGTCATCGTTAATGAGTAACACGTCGTTCGATTCACTTATGAGAAATCCGTATCTCTCTGGAATATTGCGTGTCCTATCAAACCTACAAAGAAGTGGTGTTGTTTTAGGTTCAACTGATAGCTCATCATTATGAGTTATTGGTTGTGGGTCTAGACTAGGTGTCTCTGTAATGTCTATTGGAGTTTCTTGAACTTCTTCAAGTTCAATGCTACTCCCACTGTTTTCTTGTAAAAGAAATTCTTTTTCTAGAAATACAGCATGCCTTGAAACAAACACCTTTTGTTCCAAGGGATGATAGAATTGGTAACCTTTCGTTTCCTTAGGGTATCCAATAAATAGACATTTATCAGACTTAGCATCCAATTTGTCTGATACATTCCGCTTTACATAAGAAGGGCAACCCCATATCTTTAGGTGAGATAAATGAGGTTTCTTACTATTCCACGTCTCATATGGAGTAGTAGAGACTACCTTGGTCGAGACTCTGTTTAGTAAGTAAACAGCTGTCTTAAGCGCATAGCCCCAAAAGGATTTTGGAAGAGTTGCATGATTCATCATAGATCTAACCATGTCCATCACGGTTCGGTTACGCCTCTCAGATACACCATTATGCTGTGGTGTATATGGCGGAGTCCATTGAGACAATATCCCATTGTGCCTAAGATAATCTTGAAACTCTTGACTTAAGTATTCACCACCCCAATCGGATCGAAGTATCTTAATACTTTTGCCAAGCTGTTTCTCTACTTCACTTCTGAACTCTTTGAATTTCTCAAAAGCTTCAGATTTGTGTTTCATTAAGAACACATACCCGAATCGTGAGTGATCATCGATAAATGTAATGAAGTAGCTATAGTCTCCTTGTGCCAGAGTTGACATTGGTCCACGTACATCAGTATGTATTAGACCAAGCAATTCTCCTACTGGTTTACCTTTTTCGGAAAAGGGTAATTTGGTCATCTTGCCTTTTAAGCATGATTCGCATGTATCAAATGAACCGGGTTCAAATGATTCCAGAATTCCACATCGGTGTAATTTGGTCATGCGTTTCTTACTTACATGGCCAAGACGACAATGCCACATATAGGAGTCTATTTGATTATCTATTCGAGCACGTTTGTTGCTAACTTCGATATTGAAAATGTCATCGGATAAATCTAACGTGTAGATACCATTGCATAAAGTTCCGGTCCCATAAAGAACACCATTTAAAGTTATGTAACAGCAATTGTTACTAAAAGTTAAATGATAACCCTTATCATTCAAGCATGAAATAGATACAATGTTCTTTATTAACGAAGGAACAAAATAACAATTATCCAATTCTAAGACAAGTCCAGTAGGGAGCTTTAGCAAATATGTTCCGATGGCAACATTAGCAATCTTTGCTCCATTTCCAACTCGCAAATTCGCTTCTCCCTTGACGAGTCTTCTTCTATTCCTTAGCCCCTGTATGTCATTACATATATGTGAGCTACACCCAGTATCAAGTACCCAGGTGTACGAGGAAATAGAGTGACATTCAATAATGAAGATACCTGTAGAGGATGGGCCATCGGATGCCTTCTTCTTCAAGGACTCAAGATAAATCTTGTAGTTTCTTTGCCAGTGGTCCTCCTTGCCGCAGTGATGGCAAATGCCTTTTGGTGCCTTTTCAATCTTTTTGGCCTTTTTCTTCCTTCCATTATTTTGTTCTTTGGGCTTCCTCTTAGAGCCTTTCTATGAGGAATCAACTAACAGTACCGTCTTCTGATCCTGCTTTACAGAAGGCTCTACAGTCTTCAGCAGGTTAAGCAACTCAGGAATGGTAGTCTCCAGTTTGTTCATCCGATAGTTCATCACAAACTGTGAGTAACTCTTGGGCAAACAATGCAGAATTAAGTCAATACTTAGTTCGTGATCCATTGCAAATCCGAGTGTGCATAGTCGCACAATGTACCCCAACATCTTCTGTTGGATCGAGAGAACCGATAGAGGGGGGGGGGGTGAATATCGGAAAGCGTTCGGATTTGAAACGAGAATGCGTAGCGGAAGATTAAAAACAAAAACACGCAAACACAGATATTTTTACTTGGTTCGGAGCCTAGGTCGACTCCTACTCCAAGGCCCACGGTCGCTGACCGTTTACTGCGGGCAATACTATAATCGCGTAAAAAACAGTTACAGAAATAGAATTACAATTTAAGTACAGTACTGAAATTGAGCTTTTCTTTTTACCGACGTCCGATGTAGATTACTTTTTCCGGAGCAGTAGGACGTCGTCGGCGCTTATATCTTGAGTCAGGAGGTTGCCGGAGCAGAGCGCGGAAGCCGAAGAGCGTAGAAGCGTTGAAAGAATTCGTTGTTCCAAGCCTCGGGGTCTAGGGCCCTTTTATAGGCCCTGGGGGCGCCCGAAACGTCGGGGGCGCCCCCCACGTGTCGGTCGATCCGCCTTTCCCTCGGTCAACTTCTGATCCCTTCAAACTCGGGATCACATCTTGACCGGGGCGCCCGGGACGCTGGGGGCGCCCGGGTTGACCGGGTCAAATCTTATCCCTTTGGCTTGGCTGGCTTCTCTTCGTAGGCTTGCATTGGGGGCGCCCGGAGCGCTCGGGGCGCCCGGGAGCAGTAGGGGCGCCCGGGAGCACGGGGGCGCCCGGGAGATGAGCTGTCGAAGCCTGCCTTTGTTTTGTGTGTTTTGTGTTCACCTTGGGGGCGCCCGGGACACTCCGGGCGCCCTGGTCAGTTGTTGCCTCATTCCTTTGAGGCTCTCTGAGCTGCAGACACTCGTTCCTTCGGTCCTGCATCCAGGGTTAGTCCAAAACACCATAAAATAATAAGATGTTAGTTTATACAGCCTTAGCTGTCTTGGTTCTGACTTTGGGCCTCTAAAATGGACCCTAGGTCGAACCGACGCCTACTGTTCCCTCGACGGGGAACGCGTCCTCACCTACTCCTCTCGGGAGAATGTACCTGATGCCAACCGCTCCTCTGGTTGGACTTTTGCCTAGCGGTCCTTCTCCAGGTCTTGGATACCAAGCTGTCCTTCGCCCGGTGCCTAGCATTCCTTCGCCAGGACTTCAGTCCCAAGCTGTCCTTCACCTGGTGCCTAGCATTCCTTCGCCAGGACTTCAGTACCCTGGCATTCCTTCGCCAGTGCCTACCAGTCCTTCGCTAGGGCTTTGTACCCTGGCATTCCTTCGCCAGTGCCTAGCAGTCCTTCGCTAGGGCTTTTTACCCTAGCATTCCTTCGCCAGTGCCTAGCAGTCCTTCGCTAGGGCTTTTTACCCTGCACACTAGAGTGACATGTTAGATAGCAAGTAAGACTTAACTTTTGAGCCTTGTTGCCATTATCAAAACTCAGGTTCGACTTGGGTGCTTTCTGCACCAACAATCTCCCCCTTTTTGATTTATGGCAACCCTAGTTCAAAAAGTTAAGTTTAATCAAGGCATATACAAATTACCTTTTGTTCCCTCCCCCTGGAAAGAATCTCCCCCTAGATTTTTCAAAAATTCATGGGGTTTTCGACATTAAGTTCTAAGTTTAAAGTTTGGATTTTTACTTAGAAAATTTTTTAAAAAATTATACTTGTAGAGAATTTTTGAGTTCAAATACTTAGTAAATTTTGATAGCTTAAGTTTATTTAGACAACTTTGAAAACTTAAGTTTAAGAAGGATTTTCAAACTTTAGTTTGAGTACCAACAAATTGAAAGTTTTAAGTTTATGGTACTTTAAAAAAGTTTTGAAAAACTCTAAGTTTTAAAGTACTTCGTGAAGTTAACACAAACCTAAGTACTTCTGAAAAGCTTAAGTTTTTCTGAAAAACTTAAGTACTTTTGAAAAGTTTTGAAAAGTTTAAGTACTTTAAAAAGTTTTGACAAGCTTAAGTAATAGGAAAGTTTTGAAAAGCTTAAGTACTTTGAAAAGCTTAAGTACTTTTAAAAGCTTAAGTGAGAAAATTTTTGACAAGCTTAAGTACTAGGAAAGTTTTGAAAAGCTTAAGTACTTTGAAAAGCTTAAGTAAGAAAAACTTAGTGCTTTAATACTTTGAAAAACTTAGTACTTTAGAAAAACTTAGTTAAGTACTTTTTGAATAAAGGATAGATTTTGAAATTTCGAGAGAAAAATATTCTACAAAAAAATTTTAAACAAAAAATTTTAAATTCTCTCCTTTCTTATCTCTCCCCCTTTTCCATATATCAAAAAGATAAATAGAGCAGAAATTAAATTGCATAACGGAAATAACTTTCATAATGGAAAATATTTGCATGATTTTGCTGTACTGAACCAATTCATGATAAGACTTAAACCAAATCAGTTAATTTTCTCTTGTAGGGACCTGTCTAACCCAATTAGCTACTTACTAACTGTTATAAACAGTAGTTTTTGCTAGGGTTAGTCAAGTTAAGTGTTTTTGTTCAAGTTAGATTTTCTAAACTTGACACTTAACTTGATTGCTGTGTAAGTTGTATTTAGTGCCCCAATTACTGCAGGTGCACTGACTTAAAGCATCTTGAATTAAGGCAAAGACCTAAGCATCTCAACCCTTTCTAGGTTATCAATCAAAAAGTACCCTAAGGTGCTTGTGAGATGCTGGCTTCTAACTCTATAGGTGCATGCAGTTCTAGGGTTAGGGCCTAGGCTAAGTCCATTTGTGAAAAAGCCCTAGTTTTGAGAGGGGGTAGTTTTGAAATAAAACCAATTTTTTTTAAAAAAAACTGATTTTGAAATTAAATAAAACAGTTTTTCAAGTTCTTTTAGAAACTGATTTTTAAATCAAGTAAAGCAGTAAGAAATTAAAAAGTAGAATTAACCTATTCTACAGAGCACAATCCTAACTGCCTTCTTAGTGAGCTGAACTCAGACTCAGGTAAGGGTTTTGTGAGTATGTCAGCTAGGTTGGATTTAGAGTCTATATGCTTAAGTACTATTTCACCCCTGGCTACATGGTCTCTTACAAAGTGATGTTTGACTTCTATGTGTTTGGTTCTGGAATGTTGGATTGGATTTTTAGTTAGATTAATTGAACTTATATTGTCAATAAATACTTGAGATTGGGTGTAGTTAAGCTGGAAGTCCTTAAGAGTGTGCATCATCTATAAAAGTTGTGCTACACACTCTCTTAAGGCTACATACTTAGCTTTAGTTGTGGACAGAGCTACACAGTGTTGTTTTCTACTGCACCAACTTACTATACTATTTCCTAACAGTTGGCAGCTTCCACTTGTGCTCTTTCTATCTAATTTACAACCAGCATAGTCAGAATTCGAGTATCCTGACAAATTGAAGGTTGAGGTTCTAGGATACCAAATCCCTACATTTATGGTGCCCTTTACATATCTTAGTATTCTTTTTAGGGCTGCTAAGTGCGTTTTCTTAGTACATGTTTGGTATCTAGCACACATCCCTACAGCAAAAAGAATGTCAGGTCTGCTGGCTGTAAGGTACAGTAGACTACCTATCATACTTCTATAGAGTTGAAGGTCCACTGGTTTACCATCAGGGTCACTATCTATTTTTACATTAGTGGCCATGGGGGTACTTATGCTTTTAGAGTTATCCATTTTGAATTTCTTTATTAACTCTTTAGCATATTTGGATTGATGGACATAGTTTCCATCCCTAGTTTGTTTAATTTGTAAGCCTAGGAAAAAGTTAAGTTCACCAACTAGGCTCATTTCAAATTCATTTTCCATTATTTTAACAAATTCTTTTAGAAAGTTCGAGTTGGTGGACCCAAAGATTATGTCATCTACATAAATTTGGGTAATAAATATATCTTTTCCTAGGGTTTTAATAAATAGGGTTGAGTCAATTTGTCCTTGTTTAAATTCTTTAGAGATTAAGTAAGTTGATAAACGTTCATACCAGGCCCTAGGTGCTTGTTTTAGTCCATATAGTGCTTTAGTTAGTTTCTAAACGTGGTCAGGTTTGTCTAAGTCCTCAAACCCAGGGGGTTGTCCTACATAAACTTCTTCTTTAATGAATCCATTTAGGAAAGCTGACTTTACATCCATTTGATATAGCTTAAATCCTTTATGGGATGCAAAGGCTAACAACATTCTAATGGACTCAAGTCTAGCTACTGGGGCATATGTTTCATCGTAATCTAATCCCTCTACTTGGCTGAATCCCTTCGCTACTAAGCGGGCTTTATTTCTAACTATTTCTCCTTGATCATTTAGCTTATTCCTAAAGACCCACTTGGTGTCAATGATGGATTTGCCCTCAGGTTTAGGTACTAATTCCCAGACTTGGTTTCTCTCAAATTGAGCTAATTCTTCTTGCATAGCTAGGATCCAATCAGGATCAGGTAGGGCTTCCTCTATAGTTTTGGGTTCAATTTTTGATATCATAGCTATTTGACTAAGGTTTCTATAGGAGAATCTAGTCCTGACTCCTAGAGTTGGATCACCCACAATTTGATCGGTTGGGTGACTAAGTCTGGGTTTCTTGGTTCTTCTAGAACTTGGTTTAGCCTCAGGTCCGGCTAGTCAGTTTGGTTCACTATTTGATTCGACTCCTTGGGCTGGTTCATTTGTTGGTTCGATAATTGGTTCAGTTGACTCATTAATTAGTTCAATAGTTAGTTCAATAGTTAGTTCGTTTAAGGTTTCAATTAAATGTTCAATAGTTTGTTCATTATTTTCTTGATCAGAATTTGATGAGGTTAGGTCTGGATTATCAAATTTTTAGTTGATTTCTTCATCAAATATTAAGTTTATTGTTTCTTCAATTTTCTTAGTTTGTTTGTTGTAAACTCTATAGGCTCTACTTGTGGTTGAGTATCCTAGGAAGATACCTGGGGTTGACTTGGACTGAAATTTCCCTAAATAGTCTTTGGTGTTTAGGATATGAACTTTGCATCCAAAGACCCTTAGGTAGTGTAGATTTGGGAGTCTATGGTAGTACAGTTCATAGGGTATTTTGTTGCGTCGCTTGTTAATTAGAACCCTATTTTGGATGTAACAAGCCGTACTAATCGCTTCTGCCCAATATTGGTTTGCTAAGTTAAATTCATTGAGCATAGCCCTAGCGGCTTCCTGTAATGTTCTATTCCTTCATTCGACTATCCCATTTTGTTGGGGGGTTCTAGGACATGAAAATTCATGTAAATACCCATTTACCTTACAGAATTCCTCGAACCGTTGATTTTCAAATTCTCCCCCGTGGTCACTCCTAAGTTTTTTAATTTTAGTATCGTTTTGATTTTCAATTAATTTACAGAATTCATTAAATAGGTTTAGGGTTTCATCTTTGGTTTTTAGAAACCTAACCCAGGTGAACCTAGAGTAATTATCAACTATTACTAAGCAGTATCGGTTCCCGCTTAGTGACTTGGCTCCATGTGAATCAAATAGGTCAAGGTGCAGGAGCTCAAGTGTAGTTTGAGTTAGGTCAGATTGGATTAGTTTGTGATTAGATTTGGTTTGTTTACCTTGATTACATGATTCACATATTAGGTTTTCATTGTTTTTAATTTTGGGGATACCTTTGATTAAGCCAAGTTGGGTGACTTTTGAGATAGTTCTCAGATTAGTGTGACCTAGTCTCCTATGCCAGAGATTTGATTGTTCTAACTGAGTTAACATACATTTGGGTACTAGGGGAAGGTTTATGGTGTATACATTATTTTTTCTAGTGCCCTTAAGCATGATTTCTGAGTCTTGTACATTTCTAATCAGGCAGTTAGAATTGTTGAAGGTGACTATATAACCAGAATCACATAACTGACTTATGCTAAGCAAGTTAAAATTGAAGTTTTCAACCAAAAGAACTTTCTTAATAACAAAGTCAGATTTGAGTTCAATATTACCTGACCCAATTACCTTGAGTGTAGCATTGTTGCCAAATGTCACTGAGCCTAGGTTCTTGAACTTGAGTTTGGTGAACTTCAATTTATCTCCAGTCATGTGTCTGGAGCAACCGCTATCCAACATCCATTGGTCCAAATCTTTATGTTCCTACACATAAAGAGTTTTATTGATTTGGATCCAATTAGAGTCAGGAATAGCTTAAATTGAGTTTCACTGCCTAGTCTGTCTCACCCAAATCTAGGGTTTTCAACCACGTTAGCCTTATAGGTTTTGTGAGATAGGTTTTGATAAGTAAAATTATTTTGTAAAATTAATTTTTATTTAGAAAACCTTAAATTAATTTTTGAAAACAGTTAGATTTATTTTGAAAGGAAATGTTTGAATCTATACTTAACTGAAAATTTGTGTTAGATTTGAATTTGACAAAAAGTAATTTGAATTTGAAATTCAGAAATTGGCTTCCAGGTCTTGGCGAGGCACTAGGCCTTCTTTGGCCGTAGCCTTATTGGATCATCAACCCTTTCCTTGACAAAGCCGTTTAATGAAATTTCATTTTCAAAATTAATCTTTGAAAAGTTCTGGTCTAACTAGTTTGGGTTTTGGATTGGTAGCTTCGGCTAGTTTCACCAGTCTAAAGAGACCAAGTGTACTTGATCTTATTAGAATTGGTTTCCCTAACGTACTATCATCTCACCTCCACCCAATACTATGTTGTCAAGTTTCAGTTAAGTTTGTTCAGTCCTTATACTAACCATTCCTAAGTCTAAGCATGGTAAATTGCAGAAATTTAAATAAACAATCAATCAAGCAAATTGCAGGAATTAAATTCTATTTAACAATAAATATAGTTTTTAATTTGGCTCCCCCTGGACTAAAGCCACGGTAATGATTAGGCAAGATGTGAATCTTGTCCTTGGGGATCCAATACTGATTTGATCCAGTTGGTTTGTTCAGGTACAGTTTAGGTACCCATGCTTGAACTTTACTTCTGGACTGATTCAGTACAGCAAAGTAAGATCTTTGTCAGGATTTGGTTCTATAGCCAAGTCCGGATCGATTTAGAACGGACTTCTGTTTTCCAAGAATCATGTCAAGACCCTTGGAACCAGAAGTGAATCGTTCTAAGGCAGCTCTAAGATCCTTAACCTGAGTTTTCAGGTAGGAGTTCTCTTTCGTAGGAGTTCCTTCTTGAACTTTCTCGGTTAAGGATTTAGAGTCAGCTCCCTCTTTCAGGAGTTTTACTTCCTATCGGAGGGATTCGACTCGGAGTTTGGCTTTCGCCAAATCTCAAGAAAGATACGAAATAAGTTCATTTAACTGACTTCTATTGAAACCACTTACCTTGATTTCGCCGTCTTCTGAAAAGGTTAGTCTGCTGTCATCCTGTTCTGACTCTGACTCGGTCCCGACTTCTTCTGAGGCGGTCAGGGCTAGTAGGTTTGACTGGGGTGCTTCTTCTTCTTCTTCTGAGGAAGATTCGTCCCAGGTTGCTTGGAGTGCTTTCTTTCTTCTTGTCTTTTTGGTCTCCTTCAGGTTCGGACACTCTGTCTTGTAGTGGCCCTTCTTCTTGCACTCGTAGCAAGTCACGTTGGGCTTGTTCTTGTCATTTGCGGGTTCAGCTAGTTCGTCTTTTCTTCGGTTTGTTTTCCGTCTGTTGGTTTGGTTCTTCAATTCTTTATAGTAGCTTCGAGCCAGTCGGACCAGCTTAGGTCGATCTCCTTCTTCATCTTCTGAGTCTGAGTCTGAGTTAGACTCGGGTTCAGGTTGTGGCTTCTTCTTTGTTGACCTTCCAGTTTTTCCTGCAACAAAGGCAATACCTTTCTCGGCCAAATTGCAGTTAGTTTGTTCATGCAGTTCTAATTTGGAAAAAAATTCATCTAATTTTATTTTTGAAAGATCCCTTGAGACCTTGTATGCATCTACCATAGATGCCCACAAGGTGTTTCTAGGGAAAGCATTTAAGGCATACCTTATTAGGTCACGATTTTCGACCTTGTGACCAATAGTATGTAGACCGTTCATAAGTTCCTGGATTCGGGCGTGAAGCTGAGCGGCCGTTTCGTTGTCGGTCATTTTTATTGTATACAGCTTGTTCAGGAGCATATCTCTCTTACTGATCCGAGTGTCTGATGTTCCTTCGTGCAGCTCGATCAATTTTACCCACAGCTCCTTGGCACTGTTGAAGGGGCCCACTCGGTTCAGCTCCTCCTTTGTTAAGCTGCATTGAAGGGTCTGAGTCACCTTTGCATCGGCTTCAATTTTGCGCTTCAGAGCATTGTCCCATTCTGAGTAGGTTTGAGGTACTCCTTCAGCGTTCTTCGGAATCTCCAGTCCGAACTGGATGATTATCCACATGTCCACCTGAGTTTTCAGGTGGACCTCCATTCGACTTTTCCAGTAGGAAAAGTCTTCTCCACTGAAAAGTGGAGGTCTGGCGGTGTTAAATCCTTCTTGCATGGCCATTAGGGATTGTATTTTAAAAAAACTAAGAAACGAATTTTATCCCAAGACTTGGTCTTGGATTAGTAGTGCTGGATAAGGAAAATAAATATCGAGGGGTGTTGCACCAACCTTGATTAACGAGAGGAAATTCGAACGAAGAATATATTAAAAAAAAATTCGAACGAAAAAAATAAGAATAAATCCGAAAAAAAAAATTTCAAACTGGTGGTTGCACCAAATTTGAACTTCCCCGCTCTGATACCACTTGTTGGATCGAGAGAACCGATAGAGGGGGGGGGTGAATATCGGAAAGCGTTCGGATTTGAAAAGAGAATGCATAGCGGAAGATTAAAAATAAAAACACGCAAACACAGATATTTTTACTTGGTTTGGAGCCTAGGTCGACTCCTACTCCAAGGCCCACGGTCGCTGACCGTTTACTGCGGGCAATACTATAATCGCGTAAAAAACAGTTACAGAAATGGAATTACAATTTAAGTACAGTACTGAAATTGAGCTCTTCTTTTTACCGACGTCCGATGTAGATTACTTTTTCCGGAGTAGTAGGACGTCGTCGGCGCTTGTATCTTGAGTCGGGAGGTTGCCGGAGCAGAGCGCGGAAGCCGAAGAGCGTAGAAGCGTTGAAAGAATTCGTTGTTCCAAGCCTCGGGGTCGAGGGCCCTTTTATAGGCCCTGGGGGTGCCCGGAACGTCGGGGGCGCCCCCCCACGTGTCGGCCGATCCGCCTTTCCCTCGGTCAACCTCTGATCCCTTCAAACTCGGGATCACATCTTGACCGGGGCGCCCGGGACGCTGGGGGCGCCCGGGTTGACCGGGTCAAATCTTATCCCTTTGGCTTGGCTGGCTTCTCTTCGTAGGCTTGCACTGGGGGCGCCCGGAGCGCTGGAGGTGCTCGGGAGCAGCGGGGGCGCCCGGGAGATGAGCTGTCGAAGCCTGCCTTTGTTTTGTGTGTTTTGTGTTCACCTTGGGGGCGCCCGGGACACTCCGGGCGCCCTGGTCAGCTGTTGCCTCATTCCTTTGAGTCTCTCTGAGCTGCAGACATTCGTTCCTTCGGTCCTGCATCCAGGGTTAGTCCAAAACACCATAAAACAATAAGATGTTAGTTTATACAGCCTTAGCTGTCTTGGTTCTGACTTTGGGCCTCCAAAATGGAACCCTAGGTCGAACCGACGCTTACTGTTCCCTCGACGGGGAACGCGTCCTCACCTACTCCTCTCGGGAGAATGTACCTGATGTCAACCGCTCCTCTGGTTGGACTTTTGCCTAGCGGTCCTTCTCCAGGTCTTGGATACCAAGCTGTCCTTCGCCCGGTGCCTAGCATTCCTTCACCAGGACTTCAGTCCCAAGCTGTCCTTCGCCTGGTGCCTAGCATTCCTTCGCCAGGACTTCAGTACCCTGGCATTCCTTCGCCAGTGCCTACCAGTCCTTCGCTAGGGTTTTGTACCCTGGCATTCCTTCGCCAGTGCCTAGCAGTCCTTCGCTAGGGCTTTTTACCCTGGCATTCCTTCGCCAGTGCCTAGCAGTCCTTCGCTAGGGCTTTTTACCCTGCACTCTAGAGTGACATGTTAGATAGCAAGTAAGACTTAACTTTTGAGCCCTGTTGCCATTATCAAAACTCAGGTTCGACTTGGGTGCTTTCTGCACCAACATCTTCAACACAAACTGTGAGACAGAAGTGTCTTCCTGCATCTTAGAGGTGAAGAGGAGTCTGGAGATCTCAAACCTTTCGGATCTCGCCTGCTCGTCAAACAGCTCATGAAGATGGAAGACGATGGTATGAGCATCCATATGCTCATGCTGCTTTTGTAGCTCAGGTACCATAGCGGCCAGCATGATGCAACTCGCTAGTTCAGAATCGGCCACATATTTCTGATAGACCACTAACTGGTCTGGAGTTGCATCTTCAAGAGGATGGTTGGGAAGTTGTTCTTCAAGGACATAAGCAAGCTTTTCTGCCTTGAGGACTATCCTCGGGTTTCGAAGCCAGTTCATAAAGTTTGGCCCAGTCAGCTTATTGGTATACAAAATGGAATGCAAATTCAGAGAAGACATGATCAGGTGATTATCCTAGAAATACAAATTGAGGTTATGTGATGAGAATGATAAAGAATGCATCAATATACATTAATTAAATCCTATTTATTTTTTGAATTGAATAACCCTTTTTATCAATTCGGGAGATCGTAGGAACATCTCCAAATAGGTTGATATCCAACCATAGATAAGAACAACCATGGCTGGAGTCCATCAAGTTATTCTTAGCTATGAAGGTAGGTAATTATACCGATTACATATTACACATATGTAACTATCACATTATGCTATCAACTAATTGAATGTTTGAATATATCATTGGGTTGTTAACTCATTAACAAGTATGCAACAATATACATAGCACCCAACTGCACCTCTCTTTACATCGACCTTGGCTGTGGCACAACAAATCGATGCTCCAAGCTTAAGGCTGACCCATTAATCAAGAAATAGTTTTAATATGGTTGGAGCTCATTCAACCATTTAGTCAGGCTTGGATGTGTCCAACAACCAAAACTAAGGATTGATCTCTGACTCCAACTATAATAATCATAAACTAAATCCATGGTTTGAACATGTTGAGGTTCAAGCCGGGCATGGATGTGTCCATCAACCCAAACGAGAAACAAAACTCCAGTTCTAACCATATTAATGGAAGGTGTTGACCTTAATATTTTGTAAGGGGTTTTGGGTCTCATCCTTTTCTTTTATGCACATTCATGACATATAATTATGTCATGTACTAACTGTGACGACCCCTTAACTTCTCTCCCTTAAAGCGGACGTTACTTTTACTTAACCTTAACTTTACCTTATTCTTAGCCTTAGGTTACAACTACTTGACTTCCCTTAACTTGCCCTGAATTTTTTTCTTTTAAAAAAAAACTTTCATTTTATTTGCAAGGATTTGACCCCTAGACCTCTTAGTTGTAAAACTGAAGCACTAACCATCTGCCCTACAACACTTTCTTTTTAATAGTACCAGTCGACTGCTAGATAGCCAGTCGACTGGTGTCAGCCACAGAAACTTTCTGTGCCCGGCACCAGTCGACTGGCCTCTTGGCAGTCGACTGGTGTATCGAACAGAAGGTTCTGTTCGATAGGGCAGTCAACTGGTATCTGCTCCAGTCGACTGGCACGCTTGAAAACTCCAGTTTCAGACCTGAGGAAGCCTTTCAAGGGTCCATAACTCATACACTTCCAAAGCATATAGATAAATAACTCCAAATCTAAACTCCATACTAGTTTTATAAGCATCTTAACAACTCAAAACGAATCCAATAACTTGAAATTATGATTTCTATGAAATTTAACAAACTTATCAAAACACATGCAATCTCTACTAACTTTGTACCCAACTTTGACTCCATGTAAAGTTTAAATAAGGTGATCACATCCTACCAATCCAAAACATCAACCATGAGTTTCTATAAATCAAAATGCCTCTAAGACTTATCCCAAAGATCTCTTCCACGGTTCCGCCGCCACTGAACATCAATGCAAGTCCCGTTCGCCTCCATAGCTTATGCTTTTTCTTTACCTTTATCTGCAATAGAAGGAAATGCAACTAATAAGCGAATTGCTTAGTAAGTAAATCCTAACTCACAAATCTATGTTATCGATAATAAATATGCTCATTTCAAAGAATGCTTGCTTCAAAATACATGCACTTGGAAATATTTGCACATGAGAACTTTCATACACTTATCATGCTCAATCATGCTTGAAAACATTTACTTGCATCAAAACACTTGCAAACTTAACATGCTCATGCTTTCTTTTGAGACTTGATACTTATACATTTCCATACTTTAAAACTTTAACTTCTTTGCTCTTGGTCTTTAACATGCTTGTAACATAACCATGTTAACATACATATCAAAAACATGCACTTAAGAAAATTGAAACACTTACATAAACTCATATACTTCAAAATAATAATCAACTTTCTCAGGCCTTGACACTGTACCATGGTATCAATGTACCAATGCGCGCATCCCTAATAGGTTTCGGGGTAGCTAGCCACCGCACCCTATTAGAGCTTCCTTCTAACTTTCTGTGGGCCTCTCATTTGCCCGGTACATGTCACTTTACAAAAGTAAAATACTTTCTTACTCAATATGCTTATACTTATCAAGCTATCTTTCTTTTTGCATAAATTTTGCACTACAAACTTTACCTTTCTTACTTGGAACTTTCATCGAGCACCTTGCGTGCCCTTAACCCAAAACTCATTTTTGGGACTTTTCAAGAACTTGGTCTTATCATACTTAGATCACACATACAACCTACTCAAATTCAAGTTCTATGATAAGAACATATATTCTTTAGAAACTTAAATCACACAATAAGACAATATTCTCAAAGTATGCACTTAGATCACAAAATTACGGTTCTACAACGAGAATCTACATACGAAACTACTTCTATTGCAGGTGAGTGATTTACTTACCCTTTTTCTTGAAGAAAACTCACAAAGTATTTCGAAAAAACCTAGCGTAGGACTCCTCTTCTCTTCCTTGCGAGGAAACTCCACTCCTTGGCCCTAGGGAAGAAGCCCTAGGTTCTCCATTCAAGAGGAAGAAAAAGGAGGAAGAAAACCCTTGTTTTCGCAGCCCCCAAACCCCCTGTTCGCGCAGCCTCCAAAAACCTAATGGGGTCTTAACACAACTTAAGAGGAAGTTTAAATACCTCTTCATGAAAAAACCTAACTTACCTATAACATTAATTGGCTTCATCCCTTTCTGTGCTTGATACCCCCGCCCTTCTGGTTATCCGGACGCCCTTAAGGGCATGCTTTGCCTTGTGGTCGTGGGATCAAACCTCCGCTCGACCCTTTTTTTTTTCTTTTTATTTTAATTCGAAAAAATGCTAGAAAATTCAGAAAAATTCCTAATAATTCATGAAAATTATTGGGTATTACAATCCTCCCTACCTTATAAAAAGTTCATCCTCGAACTTAGAACAGCTCTGGATACCTTTGCCTCATGCTATCTTTTGATTCCCAGGTTGCCTCTTCATACTTCTGATTCAGCCATAAAACTTTTACTAGTGGTACCACTTTGTTCCTCAGCTTCTTATCTGCTCGATCTATTATCTGAATAGGTCGACTTTCATAACTGAGATCTTCTTGAACTTGTACCATCTGTGGCTCAATCACTTGGTTGGCATATGGGATATGCTTCTTTAGCATTGAGACATGGAACACATTGTGTATTGCTGACATCTCTGGAGGTAGCTCCAACTCATAAGCTACTTTGCCAACTCTTTTCGTCACTAGGTAGGGTCCTATGTATCGAGGACTTAGCTTGCCTTTCTTGCCGAATCTCATTACACCCTTCATAGGAGCTACTTTGAGGAAAACTATATCCCCAACTTCAAACTCTAACGGTCTACGGCGTACATCGGCATAACTCTTCTGCCTACTCTGAGCAGCTTCTATTCTCTGGCGGATGCTCTTTATAGCTTCTGTGGTATCATCTATAAGGTCAGTCTGAGACCCCATTTCTTTCTTCTCACTACCTTCATACCAACAGAGGGGAGATCTACACTTCCTACCATAAAGAGCTTCATAGGCTGCCATACTAATAGTGGCTTGGTAACTGTTGTTGTAGGCAAACTCAGCTAAACATAAATATTTGCACCAACTGCCTTTGAAATCTAATGCACAAGCTCTGAGCATATCTTCTAGAATTTGATTCACTCTCTCTGTCTGTCCATCAGTCTGGGGATGGAAAACTGTGCTAAACTTCAGTTTGGTGCCTAGCGTTGTCTGTACGCACTCCCAAAAGTGTAAAGTGAAACGACCATCTCTATCAGAGATAATGGTCTTCGGGACTCCGTGTAGTCGGATCACTTCCTGTACATATAGCTGGGCTAATCTTTCAATCGAATAAGACACTTTGATTGCCAAGAAGTGGGCATACTTGGTCAATCTGTCTACTATTACCCAAATAGCGTCATAGCCATTAGTTGTCTTTGGTAGACCAACTATGAAATCCATGGCTATGTCTTCCCATTTCCACTCTGGAATCTGAATGGGTTGTAGGATACCTCCTAGTCTCTGGTGTTCTGCTTTAACTCTCTGACATGTTAGGCATGTGCTGACATACTTGGCTATGTCTCTTTTCATTCCAGACCACCAAAATCTTCTTTTCAAGTCCTGGTACATCTTAGTGGAACCAGGGTACATTGAGTAGGGAGTTCTATGGGCTTCTTCAAGAACTTCTTTCTTAGCTCTTCACTATTAGGGACACATAAACGGTCACCATAATAGAGTATCCCACTGTCAGATACTCTAAACTCTTTACTTTCTCTTTCTTGTATCTTTTGCTTGATCCTTTAGATATCAGAATCCTCAGCTTGCTCTTTCTGTATATCTTCAAGCAAGGTTGACTCTAGTGTCAATAGAGCTAACTGCCCATAAATGATCTCAACTCCATAATCTACTATTTTCTTCTGTAATGGTGGTGATAATGCTGACAAGGACATCAAGGTGGCACAAGTCTTTCTACTTAGTGCATCTGCTACTTTATTTGCCTTACCAGGGTGGTAAAGGATCTCACAGTCATAATCCTTCACTAACTCAAGCCACCTTCGTTGTCTCATATTGAGGTCTTTCTGAGTGAAGAAATATTTCAGACTCTGGTGATCTGTATAAATCTTGCACTGCACTCCATACAGGTAATGTCTCCATATTTTTAGAGCGAAGACTACAACTGCCAACTCTAGATCATGAGTGGGGTAATTCTTTTCATAATCCTTGAGTTGCCTGGAAGCATAAGCTATGACTTTGCCTTCTTGCATAAGTACGACTCCAAGTCCTAGCTTTGATGCATCACTGTATATATCAAAGCTCTTATCACCTTCGGGTACTGTAAGAATAGGAGCGCATGTCAGTCTCTTCTTCAACTCAAGGAAACTCTGCTCACAGTCTTCAGTCCACTCATACTTCTTATTCTTTCTGGTAAGGGCCGTAAGTGGAGAAGCTATCTTTGAAAAGTCTCCTACAAACCTTCTGTAGTACCCTGCTAAACCCAGAAAACTTCTGATCTCACTAGCATTCGTTGGTCGACTCCAGTTACTAACTGCTTCAATCTTGGCTGGGTCTACCATAATGCCTTCTTTGGAAATGATGTGGCCTAGAAAGGCCACCTGGTCAAGCCAAAACTCACACTTTGAGAATTTGGCATACAACTCCCTCTAATGTAAGGTCTGCAACACTATCTTCAGGTGTTCGTCATGTTCTTCCTGAGTCTTTGAATACACTAGGATATCATCAATGAAGACAATGACGAACTTGTCAAGAAAATCCTTGAACACTTGATTCATTAGATCCATAAACGTCGCAGGGGCGTTTGTCACTCCAAAGGGCATGACCACAAACTCGTAGTGCCCATATCTTGTATTGAAAGCAGTCCTTGGCACATCACTCTCCTTCACTTTGAGTTGATGGTAACCTGATCGCAGATCTATTTTGGAGAACACCGTGGCTCCCTTCAACTGATCGAATAAATCATCTATCCTTGGCAAGGGATATCTGTTCTTGATGGTTACCTTATTCAAGGCTCGATAATCTATGCACATTCGCATGGATCCATCTTTCTTCTTGACGAACAACACAGGAGCTCCCCAGGGTGAATGACTAGGGCGGATGAAATCCTTGTCGAGCAGCTCTTGTAACTGTTCTTGCAGCTCTTTCAGTTCTGCTGGTGCCATGCGATAAGGTGTCTTTGAAATTGGGTTGGTTCCTGAAACCAACTCAATTTCAATTTCAAATTCAATTTCTCGATTGGGAGGGAGTCCTGGTAACTCTTCAGGAAACACCTCCGGATAGTCATAGACTACCCGTACCTCTTTTTACTTTAACTCTTCTCTTTGCCTTGATTCTACTATATGCGCTAATAACCAGAACATCCATTATCTAACATTCTCTGAGCTTGTAAGGTAGATAAGAACCTTTTTGTCTTTCTCTTTGGGTCTCCAATAAACTCGAATGGAGGTTCTGCTTCTGGTGTGAACTTTACTCTTCTTTTGCGGCATTCAATAGAGGCACTGTACTTGCTCAAGAAATCCATCCCTAAAATGATATCGTAATCCTTTATCTCAAGGACTACTAAATCACTATAAAGTTCTCGGTTGGAAATCCGAATTAATACAGCTCTTAGCCACTGAGTAGATGCCATGACCTCTCTCGAAGGTAAGGTCATTAAGAACTTCATCGTTTAACATTTTTGGTGGCCTTTATACTGTTATCTGTCCTTCCGAGGTCTGCGGCCTACTAACACCGCTGGCCACCTTAAAGCTATCTCAGTCCTAACATCTTGATCATTAGCCTGATCTTTCTCTTTAGTGCCAACTAGCTCTAAGCACAGACAAGCTAGTCGGTTGAACTTCCTCACTGCTTCATCACGGATAGTTCTCCAGGTCTGAACTTCGTTGAATTCATCATAACGCTTGTTGGTTACTCGCATATGAATGTATTCTTCAAAGAACTCTCGAAGTCGGCCCATGTCATCTGGCTGACATTTCTTTGGCCTAGATCTCTCCATCAAATCTAGCATCTCCGGTAAGGCAGAAGGAGGCACCTTTATCTTCTCTACTCAGGTCAGTCCAGTTGTCTACTTTGCTTTCCAACGTTTTGAACATGCTTGAGAATC
>JAGFNQ010004751.1:272253-284198 GCA_024364735.1 Boesenbergia rotunda | reverse complement strand
CCTTCTGATTATATCTTTGCTTCATCTTCCGTTGATACGCGAACATTCGATCGGCTGCCTTATCGCGAATCTCTTCGACCAGGTCCAGCTCCAGGCGTCTTCTCTCTGGATTATCTTCATCATACGCCCTGCGCCGGTCCGCCTCGCAGCCGACCTCGACCGACACCATGGCCTCGCTCCCATAGACAAGCTGGAAAGGGGTGTGACCCATAGTTTCTTTGGGCATGGTTCGGAGATCCCACAAGACACTCAGCAGCTCGTCCACCCAAGTTCCTCAAGCATGATCTAGCTTGGTCTTCAGCCCTCTCAATATCTCTTGGTTGGCCACTTCTGCTTGACCGTTGCTTTGTGGGTACGCCACCGAAGTGAAAGCTTGCTTAATGTCATAGGTTGAGCACCATTCCTGTATTTTCCGGCCCTGGAATTGCCTTCCATTATCTAAGACGAGTTTATGAGGAATTTCGTACTGACATAGGATGCTTTGCCACAGGAACTTGATCACGGTCGGCTCGGTGATGCGAGCTAGGGCCTCTGCTTCTATCCATTTGGAAAAATAGTCGACGGCCACTAACAGTTCTTTTTGAGTTGCGACGGTCGGGAATGGTCCCACGATATCCATGCCCCATTGATTGAATGGGCAAGAAACTGCCGATGCCTTCATCATCTCCACGGGTCGGTGCGGGAGGCAGTGGTGCTTTTGGTAGGACAGGCACGCGGAAACCAACTTGTCGGCGTCCTTCTGCAGGGTCGGCTAGTAATAGTCGGCCAGTAGTGCTTTTCGGGCCACAGCTCGAGCTCCAGCGTGGCTTCCGCAGACTCCCATGTGGATCTCTCTAAGCACATAGTTTGCATCTTCCTCGCCCAAGCACTTGAGTAGGGGTCGTGCAAAAGATCTCTTGTATAGCACATCCCCGACCATGGAGTACTGGATCACCCGCTTTCTGAGCAGTCGGGCGTCTTCTCAGTCGTCTGGGATGACCCCCTCTGTCAGGTAGGCAATAAGTGGTGTTCTCCACTCAGATCCTAGCTCCAACTCAGCCTGCCGCTCGATCTGCATGGTCATTACCGCTGGCCCACCTGGCTGAGGCAGTATCCAAGAGCCGACCGAGCTGGCCAATTTAGCCAGCTCATCCACCCTTAGATTTCTTTCCCTGGGGATCTTCTGTATTTGTACTTCCTGAAACTCAGCCTTCAACTTCTCATAGGCTTTAATGAAGGTTTACAACCGGTCGCTATTGATCTCAAACCGACCGGCGACCTGTTGGGTGACCAACTGAGAGTCGGAATACAATATCACCCGGGTGGCTCCTACATGCTTGGTCGCCTGCAATCCAGCTATAAGGGCTTTGTATTCAACTTTGTTGTTCGTGGCTCGGTACTCCAGTCAGATGGATAAGTGTAACTGCTCTCCCTTCGGGGAGACCATCAAGATGTCGATTCTGCTGCCTGACCAAGCCGACGAGCCATCCACATAGACTTGCCAGGCTTCCTCGGGCTCCTCCAAGAGTAACTCGCTCAAAAAATCTGCTAATGCTTGTGCTTTGATGGCAGGGCGAGTCTAGTATTGAACGTCGTATTCACTTAATTCGGTGGTCTATTTGATCAGACAGCCTGACGCTTCTGGATTGGAGGCTACCCGACCCAAGTTGCTGTTGGTCAGGACCACGATGGGGTGCGCCAGAAAATAAGGCCTGAGCCTCTGAGCGCCTAATAATAATGTTGGGGCAATCGACCCAAGGATGATCGGGAAGATCATGGTTTTGATGTGTGTGTCAACGTGGTTAAGGTTAGAGTGTTATCTTATTATTTGATATGTGTGATTGAGTTTGCAGGACTTGGAGAATCACACATGGAGGACTTGTCCGAGGGACGAGAGCTGAGGGAAGAGGACTCCAAGGGCAAGTCGGGAAGTGGACTTCAAAGGGCACACGTGAAGGGTGGCATGAAGGCAAGCCAAGGGAAGGCTTATGTGCACATCCGAGGGACGATAGTCGGTGGAAGAAGACTTCAAGGGGTAAGCCAAGGGAGTGTACTTGAAGGCACACGTGAAGGAGGGTCTTCGGAGTGAGGAAGAGTGTTTGTATAAGCTGGGCAGTCGACTGGGAGAAAGGCAGTCGACTGCCAGCAAGATCTCAAACTCACAGAATGTTTTCGACCTTGGACCAGTCGACTGTCCCAGGGGCAGTCGACTGATAACTCCAAAAACTAGCCATTGGGTTAGCTGTTGACTAGCAATTAAGGCTAGACCAGTCGCCTGAGGGGCAGTCGACTGGTATCGGGCTGGATGACTCTAGGAGTTGTCCTTTACTTTTATTTAAAGGGTGACTTTTTGGCACGTGAAAGGTACGGTTCTAGGGGGTACCAAAGTGCTGTTAGTGCAAAAATTCTCTTGCTCTTCCTCTCATTCTCAATTCCATTTTGTAAGAGGAAGAGGACAACCTTGTAAAGGTTTTCTCCACCTTGAAGGAGGCTTTTCATAGTGGAGAATGTGCTCGCGTGTGGATCCTTGGATTAGTCACCTCTCGGAGGTCGATACCAAGTAAACTCTCGGTGTTAGCATTGGTTTTCATATTTTACATTATATTGTTTGTATTGTGCTAACTTCTTATAGTGAAAGTTCAAGAAAAGTGCTATTCACCCCCCTCTAGCAAGCGTCATGATCTAACAAGTGGTATCAAGGCCAGTTCGCTTCGGGAGAACTCACCGTCGACCGGAGTATCAAGAAATGGCATTTTATAGTATATCTCACAACAAAAAGCATCTTATGAAATTTCAATTATCTCCCCTGGAATAAAGATTCTCCCCCTGAACCTTTCAATGATATGCGGGGTTTTTGTAACCCTTCTAAGTGCTTTATGTTTGACTAAGTGTTTTTCAACATTGAGCAAAAGCATTTGCTCTCAAACAACTTAGACAATTTTTTGAAAAAGTTTTGTAAGCCTAAATTTTGTTTAAGAAAACTTTTTACTTTGAAAGCTTTGTAAAAAGAAATTTGAAACTAAATTTCTCTTTTTTTTTGAGAATTTTTACTTGGGAAAACTTTTTGCACACTTAAAAATTTGCTTGAAAACACTTTGTGCAACAAAAACATTTTTATTTGAAAAATTCTTTAAGGAATTTTTTAAACAAATTTTTGCCAAAATTTGTTCTCTAGTAAAAACTTTACTTAGAAACATTTGCCAAAAATTTCAAAAGGTTTTTGCTCAGACAAACTTTGTTTCCCAAGAAAAATTTTACTTAGAAAAAAATACTCTTTGAAAGTTTTGAAACACTTAGAAATTTTTGAAATCACTTAAAAACTCAGAAGAAAATTTCGAAGTACTTAAAAATTTTGAAGCACTTAAAAATTTGAGACACTTAGATAACAATTTTGAAGCACTTAAACAAAATTTTGAAGCACTTAGACATTTTACTTTACTTTTTGAAGAAGAAAAAAAATTGGAAAAAAATTTTCCTCTCTCTTTTCTCCTTTCTCTTCCCCTTTGCCATATATAAAAAAATGATAACAATTATTGCAAGTAAAATTTGAATTAGAGCTAGTTTTAAAAAATTGGAAGTCTGTATTGAACCAACTCTAATGAATTCAAGAAGAAAAAAAACAAACCAAATTAAACAGATCTTGTTCGGGTCTTGTCTAACCCAGTTAGCTACTTACTAACTGTTATGAAACAGTAGCTTTCACTAGGGTTAGTCAAGTTAAGTGATCAGATCAAGTTAGAGTTTCTATGCTTGACACTTTAACCTGATTGTTGTTCAACTTGTACTTATTTCCCCAATTATTGCAGATGCACTGACTTAAAGCATCTTGAATCAAGGGATAGACCTAAGCATCTCAACCCAGTCTAGGTTATCAATCAACAGTACCCTAAGGTGCTTGTGAGATGCTGGCTTCTAGATTTATAGGTGCATGCAGTTCTAGGGTTAGGGCCTGTGCTAAGTCCATTTTGCGCAAAAAAATCCTAGTTTTGAAGGGGGTAGTTTTATAAAAACTAAGTAGGAAAATCATTTTATATTTCAAAAACTTGATAAAAGAAATGATTTTTCAAATTGCTAATTTTCAAAACAAATTTAAACAAATAGGAAAACAAATTTTTGAAAAATATAGAACAATCCTATTCTACTAAGCACCAAAGTCAAAAGTAAATATGTCAAAGTCAAACTGCAACCGCAACAAACAAATATGTCATGTCCTATTCTACTTAAATAACATAAACTCGAACTAAATAAAATCTTACCCAAACCGCAATAATTAATTTAATAAAATTAAATATGTTAAAGTGGGTTGGCATATTCGTGGGTTCACACGACATGTATTAAATCAGGAATTTGATACATTATTAGAAACTTAAGTAAAATGATTTGAATTGTTTGACTCATGCATAACTTCCATGCTCATGTATTTGCTATATATATATATATATATATATATATATATATATATGTCATGTCATTTATATTTGAATTTATGCATGATTTAGAACGGTTATATGAATAAGACTAGTTGAAACATGAACAACATAGTATTAGGTGGAGGTGAGATGATAGTACGTTAGGGAAGCCCTTCTAATAAAGTCAAGTAAGGTAAGGGATACCCTACTTGGTCTGTTTAGTCTGGTGGAACTAGCCGAAGCTACCGATCCAAAAGCTAAGCTAGTTAGACCAAATTTTTCAAGAAGTAATTTGAAAATGAACTTTCGATAAAAGGCTTTGTCAAGGAAAGAGTTGTTGCTCCAATAAGGCTACGACCAAAGAAGGCCTCTGTGCCTCGCCAAGACCTGGTAGCCAATTATCGAAATTTAAATTCAATTTACTATTTGATAAATTTGAATCTAACATAAGTTTTGATTAACTCTTAGATTTAACAATAAATTAAGAAAAATTATTCAACCATCTCACAATACACCCATAAGGCAACCATGCTTGCTTGTACTGAGACATCTACAATGGGTGAGATATTAAGGACCAATAAATTGAAAAATGCTTTTCAAAAATGCTTTCCAAAAATCTTAGGATATTTTCGTAAAAATCTATTTTTAAAATAATCCTTTAACATAATAATGTTTTTATGAATTTCATGCTTGTCTGAGTGCTTATATATGATAGATTTTCAAAATTATATCTTTTTGAAAAATTATTTGACTCACACAATTAGACACAAGTGTCTTAAGTCAACACTAAAGTTCGTTAAGACACTTGATAGAGTCAAACGGTGTTGGATACAGGGGGAGTGTTTTTAAGTGATTTTTTTGAAAACTGTGCTTTACAAATCACTATCACTTATGTTTTTCAAAAATGGTTCTTTACAAATTATTATCACTTATGTTTTTCAAAAACTACGCCTTACAAATCAGTATCATTTCAAAATGTATCTCAAAAACTATGCTTTATAAAAATTATTATCACTTATAATTTTCGAAAACTGTGCCTGACAAATTACCTTCATTTCAAAATATGTCTTTCAAATACTCATTATTTCCGAAATGTCAATATTTCAAAATGCATTCTAAAAATTGTGCTTATTTCCCTTTTGATCTTGATAAACCCTAAAGACACAGAGGAAAGTCTACTTCATGATCTACAAGAACTCCTAGGATGTGTCAAATTTAGGGAGAGTCTAAATCAAAAGAAAATTATTTCTAGCAATTATTTTTTTTGAAATTATTAGATAATTTTTTTAGTATGAACCAAACCCGAAAGACTTAGAGGAAGAATACTTGTAGTCAACAAGCTTCCTAGGACTGGGTCAAGTTTAGGGGGAGGTCAAATTAAAAGTATTATTGAACATTTCAAAATAATATGTTTTCATACACTGTTTTTCAAAATCCTCATAAGCATTTTCCCTTTCAAAATACTACCATTTTAATCATACTTTTTATTATACTATCACTTTCAAAAACTGGTTTCTTTTGAATCACTTTTGAAAAGAATATTTACTTGGATTTGGAAAATTTCTAGGATACTTAGGAAAATGTCCTAGTAGTTAACAAGGTTTCCTAGGATTGTGTCAGACTGGAAAATAAACCAAATCATGTAAAATATTGTGTTTTCAAAAGTACACAATATTTTTCAAAGTACATATTTTTTTACATATTTTTCAAAGTACATATTTTTCAAAAATACTTATATCTTTCTAAAATGCATAATATCTTTCAAAAATACTTATATTTTTCAAAAAGCTCAATATATTTTTTCAAAAGTACTTGCATTTTTTCAAAAAGCTCAATATTTTTCAAAAGTACTTATATTTTTCAAAAGCTCAATATATTTTTCAAAAGTACGTGCATTTTTCAAAATGTTCAAAATATTTTTCAAAATATAATGTTTTCGAAAGTACTAATATTTTTTCAAGGTACTAGTGTTCACAAAGTACGAAATTTTTTTAATACTTTTCAAGAGTGCAGATATTTTTCAAAATACTAATATGTTTCAAAGAACAATTTTGTCCAATCTTTTGTGTTAGGTGTAAAATATCTTTCAAGTTTTTTTTCAAAGTATTCTTCGAAATGCACTATTTGTCATGTGAAAATCTTTTATGAGTGTAATTTTTTTAAAAATCTTTTCTAAATGAAAGTTTTTCTAAGGCAATAGTTTTCTAAGTGCGAGAATTTTCTATGTATTTTCCTACAAATACAAAAAGGTTCTCCCAATTGCACAATACCTTTCAAACCTGGAATTTTTTGGGGTGCAATTTAAGTTTCTTTTAACTAGCTTTTTGCTATGCTTTCAAAAATTATACTTTCAAAAGGAAAAGCAATTTTTTTCATTGTTGGTGCAAGTGTGTTTTGTCATTTTTTTATGTATGACAAACGGGGAGAGTGAGCTTAAGTTAGGAAATTTTTTCTTCTTCCCAAAGGATTAAAATGAAAATCAAAATGTTTTTTCAAAAAAGGGGAGAGTAGGCTTAAGTTAGAAATTTTTTTCTTTTCCCCAAAGGATAGAGAGCTTTCCCAATGGATCAAAATGTATTTTCAAAACTTAGATCATTTTTTCCAAGGATCATAATTTAGTCCTTTCATCCAATCTAACTTAAGATATTGTCAAACATCAAAAAGGGGGAGATTGTTGGTGCAAGATGCATTAGTGATGTCCTCCTCTAAGTGTTTCAATATTTGACAATATGCTTAAGTCAGTGATACATTGAACAAGGGAAGGGTAGTCAAGAAAACTGGACCAAAGTGATGAAAAGTCCAAGTTAACCTAGGCACTAAGTCCTGGTTCATGGAATTGGACACTAAGTCTTGGCCGAGAGTTGGGCACCTAAGTCCTGACATAAGGTTGGGCACTAAGACCTGGTGAGTGAAGCTGGGCACTAAGGCCTGACAAGTGAAGTTAGGCACTAAGTCCTAGTGAGTGAAGCTGGGAAAA
The DNA here is from genome assembly GCA_024364735.1 of Boesenbergia rotunda. Classification (NCBI taxonomy): domain Eukaryota; kingdom Viridiplantae; phylum Streptophyta; class Magnoliopsida; order Zingiberales; family Zingiberaceae; genus Boesenbergia; species Boesenbergia rotunda. The sequence continues at coordinate 276,833 of JAGFNQ010004751.1, read as the reverse complement.
AGTCCTGACAAGTGAAGTTAGGCAATAAGTCCTAGTCGTGAGATTGGGCAATATTCCTGGTGAGTAAAGCTGGGCAAAAGTCCAACCGGATGAGTTGGGTGGCAACCATCTCCTGAGAGGAGTAGGTGAAAGGCGCATTCCCGCGGGATGGGAACATAGGTCGGTTCAACCTAGGATTTCGCGGGAAATCCGAAGTCAGAACCAATCTTTAAGACTAAGGGTATATACTTGTTTGTCTTGTGTTTGTGTATCTTGCAGGCACCTAAAACTGAAGACAATGCAGGCAAACAAACACAAAGAGGCTGAAAAACAGCTTCCCGGATGCCCCCATTGAAATAGGCGCCCCCATTCACTCAGGCGCCTGAATAAATCAGGCGTTGTGACGACCCCTTAACTTCTCTCCCTTAAAGCCGACGTCACTTTTACTTAACCTTAACTTTACCTTATTCTTAGCCTTAGGTTAGAACTACTTGACTTCCCTTAACTTGCTCTAAATTTTTTTCTTTTTAAAAAACAAACTTTCATTTTATTTGCTTTGCAAGGATTTAACCCCTAGACCTCTTAGTTGTAAAACTGAAGCACTAACCATCTGCCCTACAACACTTTCTTTTCAATGGTACCAGTCGACTGCTAGATAGTCAGTCGACTGGTGTCAGCCACAGAAACTTTCTGTGCCCGGCACCAGTCGACTGGCCTCTTGGCAGTCGACTGGTGCATCGAACAGAAGGTTCTGTTCGATAAGACAGTCGATTGGTATCTGAACCAGTCAACTGGCACGCCTGAAAACTACAGTTTCAGACCTGGGAACTCCTTTCAAGGGTCCACCATTCACACACTTCCAATGCATATAATGAAACAACTCCAAATCTAAACTCCATACTAGTTTTATAAGCATCTTAACAACTCAAAATGAATCCAATAACTTGAAATTAGGATTTCTATGAAATTTAACAAACTTATCAAAACACATGCAATCTCTACTAACTTTGTACCCAACTTTGACTCTATGTAAAGTTTAAATAAGGTGATCACATCCTACCAATCCAAAACATCAACTATGAGTTTCTATAAATCAAAACGCCTCTAAGACTTATCCCAAAGATCTCTTCCACGGGTTCCGCCGCCACTGAACATCAATGCAAGTCCCGTTCGCCTCCATAGCTTATGCTTTTTCTTTACCTTTATCTGCAATAGAAAGAAATGCTACTAATAAGCGAATTGCTTAGTAAGTAAATCCTAACTCACAAATCCATGTTATCGATAATAAACATGCTCATTTCAAAGAATGCTTGCTTCAAAATACATGCACTTGGAAATATTTGCACATGGGAACTTTCATACACTTATCATGCTCAATCATGCTTGAAAACATTTACTTGCATCAAAACACTTGCAAACTTAACATGATCATGCTTTCTTTTGAGACTTGATACTTATACATTTCCATACTTTAAAACATTAACTTCTTTGCTCTTGCTCTTTAACATGCTTGTAACATAACCATGTTAACATACATAACAAAAACATGCACTTAAGAAAATTGAAACACTTACATATACTCATATACTTCAAAATAATAATCAACTTTCTCAGGCCTTGACACTGTACCATGGTATCAATGTACCAATGCGCGCATCCCTAATAGGTTTCGGGGTAGCTAGCCACCGCACCCTATTAGAGCTTCCTTTTAACTTTCTGTGGGCCTCTCATTTGTCCAGTACATGTCACTTTACAAAAGTAAAATACTTTCTTACTCAATATGCTTATACTTATCAAGCTATCTTTCTTTTTGCATAAATTTTGCACTACAAACTTTACCTTTCTTACTTGGAACTTTCATCGAGCACCTTGCATGCCCTTAACCCAAAACTCATTTTTGGGACTTTTCAAGAACTTGGTCTTATCATACTTAGATCACACATACAAATCTACTCAAATTCAAGTTCTATGATAAGAACATATATTCTTTAGAAACTTAAATCACACAATAAGACAATATTCTCAAAGTATGCACTTAGATCACAAAATTACGGTTCTACAACGAGAATCTACATACGAAACTACTTCTATTGCAGGTGAGTGATTTACTTACCCTTTTTCTTGAAGAAAACTCACTAAGTATTTCGAAAAAACCTAGCGTAGGACTCCTCTTTTCTTCCTTGCGAGGAAACTCCACTCCTTGGCCCTAGGGAAGAAGCCCTAGGTTCTCCACTCAAGAGGAAGAAAAAGGAGGAAGAAAATCCTTGTTTTCTCCCTTGTTTTCGCAGCCCCCAAACCCCCTGTTCGCGCAGCCTCCAAAAACCTAATGGGGTCTTAACACAACTTAAGCGGAAGTTTAAATACCTCTTCATGAAAAAGCCTAACTTACCTATAACATTAATTGGCTTCATCCCTTTTTGTGCTTGATACCCCCGCCCTTCTGGTTATTCGGACGCCCTTAAGGGCTTGCTTTGCCTTGTGGTCGCGGGATCAAACCTCTGCTTGACCCTTTTTTTTCTTTTTATTTTAATTCAAAAATATGTTAGAAAATTTAGAAAAATTCCTAATAATTCACGAAAATTATTGGGTGTTACAATCCTCCCTACCTTATAAAAAGTTCGTCCTCGAACATAGAACAACTCTGGATACCTTTGCCTCATGCTATCTTCTGATTCCCAGGTTGCCTCTTCATACTTCTGATTCAGCCATAAGACTTTTACTAGTGGTACCACTTTGTTCCTCAGCTTCTTATCTGCTCGATCTATTATCTGAATAGGTCGACTTTCATAACTGAGATCTTCTTGAACTTGTACCATCTGTGGCTCAATCACTTGGTTGGCATCTGGGATATGCTTCTTTAGCATTGAGACATGGAACACATTGTGTATTGCTGACATCTTGGAGGTAGCTCCAACTCATAAGCTACTTTGCCAACTCTTTTCGTCACTAGGTAGGGTCCTATGTATCGAGGACTTAGCTTCCTTTCTTGCCGAATCTCATTACACCCTTCATAGGAGCTACTTTGAGGAAAACTGTATCCCCAACTTCAAACTCTAACGGTCTACGGCGTACATCGGCATAACTCTTCTGCCTACTCTGAGCAGCTTCTATTCTCTGGCGGATGCTCTTTATAGCTTCTGTGGTATCATCTATAAGGTCAGTCTGAGACCCCATTTCTTTCTTCTCACTACCTTCATACCAACAGAGGGGAGATCTACACTTCCTACCATAAAGAGCTTCATAGGGTGTCATACCAATAGTGGCTTGGTAACTGTTGTTGTAGGCAAACTCAGCTAAACATAAATATTTGCACCAACTGCCTTTGAAATCTAATGCACAAGCTCTGAGCATATCTTCTAGAATTTGATTCACTCTCTCTGTCTGTCCATCAGTCTGGGGATGGAAAGCTGTGCTAAACTTCAGTTTGGTGCCTAGCGTGTCTGTACGCACTCCCAAAAGAGTGAAGTAAAACGACCATCTCTATCAGAGATAATGGTCTTCGGACTCCGTGTAGTCGGATCACTTCCTGTACATATAGTGGCTAATCTTTCAATCGAATAAGACACTTTGATTGCCAAGAAGTGGGCAGACTTGGTCAATCTGTCTACTATTATCCAAATAGCGTCATAGCCATTAGTTGTCTTTGGTAGACCAACTTGAAATCCATGGCTATGTCTTCCCATTTCCACTCTGGACTCTGAATGGGTTGTAGGATACCTCCTGGTCTCTGGTGTTCTGCTTTAACTCTCTGACATGTCAGGCAGGTGCTAACATACTTGGCTATGTCTCTTTTCATTCCAGACCACCAAAATCTTCTTTTCAAGTCCTGGTACATCTTAGTGGAACCAGGGTGCATTGAGTAGGGAGTTCTATGGGCTTCTTCAAGAATCTTCTTTCTCAGTGTTAGTGATATGAGAGAAGTGTCCTAAGGCAATCGCCTTATGATGTAAATATTTATTTTAATAAATGATAATTCACTATTTGAGTATACATGTTTTGTGTATTTGATTGGGATCTTGAACTCATCTACTGAATGTCCGCAATACAACTCACAGCATAAGAGAATTTGTGATGGGATCACAACTAGTGATTATCTCTAATGTGCAATTGTGAGGTATTGAAATTATCCCTAGTCGATGAATTGATAAAAACGGACACTATCAATTCTGTTGAGACTAGCATGGGTTATTCTCTAATCAGCTGATTCTCACTAGCTGGTGACATTGGGATGTCCGGAGATAAACATGGATGCTAGTTAAGGGAACTAGTTCATTGGAGTGACTAGCTGTGAGACTTCATATGGGAATCTACATGTAGATATGTCAATGAAGATCTTACTGCGGCTTAAGTGCGATGTTCCTTTGACTTGCGGTGTTCAAGTCATCTTGGTCATGGAGACTTATACTTTGACATCTTAAGCAAGCATCTCCAAGGAGGTGTGGACCCAGGATGATCGGGTATAAGCCGAAGTGCCCGAAGATGTTTGAACAGCCTACAAAGGATTCACCACTCCTTGCGAGGAGATGTATACCCAGGCCTATCGTCGGATTATTACTCAAAGCCTCTGGCCAGAGCATATCATGTTAAGAGTGCGAGTCTTC
>JAGFNQ010004751.1:249082-271918 GCA_024364735.1 Boesenbergia rotunda | reverse complement strand
AGCGGCCAGCATGATGCAACTCGCTAGTTCAGAATCGGCCACATATTTCTGATAGACAACTAACTGGTCTGGAGTTGCATCTTCAAGAGGATGGTTGGGAAGTTGTTCTTCAAGGACATAAGCAAGCTTTTCTGCCTTGAGGACTATCCTCGGGTTTCGAAGCCAGTTCATAAAGTTTGGCCCAGTCAGCTTATTGGTATACAAAATGGAATGCAAATTCAGAGAAGACATGATCAGTGATTATCCTAGAAATACAAATTGAGGTATGTGATGAGAATGATAAAGAATGCATCAATATACATTAATTAAATCCTATTTATTTTTGAATTGAATAACCCTTTTTATCAATTCGGGAGATCGTAGGAACATCTCCAAATAGGTTGATATCCAACATAGATAAGAACAACCATGGCTGGAGTCCATCAAGTTATTCTTAGCTATGAAGGTAGGTAATTATACCGATTACATATTAACATATGTAACTATCACATTATGCTATCAACTAATTGAATGTTTGAATATATCATTGGGTTGTTAACTCATTAACAAGTATGCAACAATATACATAGCACCCAACTGCACCTCTCTTTACATCGACTTGGCTGTGGCACAACAAATCGATGCTCCAAGCTTAAGGCTGACCCATTAATCAAGAAATAGTTTTAATATGGTTGGAGCTCATTCAACATTTAGTCAGGCTTGGATGTGTCCAACAACCAAAACTAAGGATTGATCTCTGACTCCAACTATAATAATCATAAACTAATTCCATGGTTTGAACATGTTGAGGTTCAAGCCGGGCATGGATGTGTCCATCAACCCAAACGAGAAACAAAACTCCAGTTCTAACCATATTAATGGAAGGTGTTGACCTTAATATTTTGTAAGGGGATTTTGGGTCTCATCCTTTCTTTATGCACATTCATGACATATAATTATGTCATGTACTAACTGTGACGACCCTTAACTTCTCTCCCTTAAGCGGACGTTACTTTTACTTAACCTTAACTTTACCTTATTCTTAGCCTTAGGTTATAACTACTTGACTTCCCTTAACTTGCTCTGAATTTTTTTCTTTTAAAAAAAAAACTTTCATTTTATTTGCAAGGATTTGACCCTAGACCTCTTAGTTGTAAAACTGAAGCACTAACCATCTGCCCTACAACACTTTCTTTTTAATAGTACCAGTCGACTGCTAGATAGCTAGTCGACTGGTGTCAGCCACAGAAACTTTCTGTGCCCGGCACCAGTCGACTGGCCTCTTGGCAGTCGACTGGTGCATCGAACAGAAGGTTCTGTTCGATAGGGCAGTCACTGGTATCTGCCCAGTCGACTGGCACGCTTGAAAACTCCAGTTTCAGACCTGAGGAAGCCTTTCAAGGGTCCATAATCATACACTTCAAGCATATAGATAAATAACTCCAAATCTAAACTCCATACTAGTTTTATAAGCATCTTAACAACTCAAAACGAATCCAATAACTTGAATTATGATTTCTATGAAATTTAACAAACTTATCAAAACACATGCAATCTCTACTAACTTTGTACCCAACTTGACTCCATGTAAAGTTTAAATAAGGTGATCACATCCTACCAATCCAAAACATCAACCATGAGTTTCTATAAATCAAAATGCCTCTAAGACTTATCCCAAAGATCTCTTCCACGGTTCCGCCGCCACTGAACATCAATGCAAGTCCCGTTCGCCTCCATAGCTTATGCTTTTTCTTTACCTTTATCTGCAATAGAAGGAAATGCAACTAATAAGCGAATTGCTTAGTAAGTAAATCCTAACTCACAAATCCATGTTATCGATAATAAATATGCTCATTTCAAAGAATGCTTGCTTCAAAATACATGCACTTGGAAATATTTGCACATGAGAACTTTCATACACTTATCATGCTCAATCATGCTTGAAAACATTTACTTGCATCAAAACACTTGCAAACTTAACATGCTCATGCTTTCTTTTGAGACTTGATACTTATACATTTCCATACTTTAAAATATTAACTTCTTTGCTCTTGCTCTTTAACATGCTTGTAACATAACCATGTTAACATACATAACAAAACATGCACTAAGAAAATTGAAACACTTACATAACTCATATACTTCAAAATAATAATCAACTTTCTCAGGCCTTGACACTGTACATGGTATCAATGTACCAATGCGCGCATCCCTAATAGGTTTCGGGGTAGCTAGCCACCGCACCCTATTAGAGCTTCCTTCTAACTTTCTGTGGGCCTCTCATTTGCCCGGTACATGTCACTTTACAAAAGTAAAATACTTTCTTACTCAATATGCTTATACTTATCAAGCTATCTTTCTTTTTGCATAAATTTTGCACTACAAACTTTACCTTTTTTACTTGGAACTTTCATCGAGCACCTTGCGTGCCCTTAACCCAAAACTCATTTTTGAGACTTTTCAAGAACTTGGTCTTATCATACTTAGATCACACATACAAACCTACTCAAATTCAAGTTCTATGATAAGAACATATATTCTTTAGAAACTTAAATCACACAATAAGACAATATTCTCAAAGTATGCACTTAGATCACAAAATTACGGTTCTACAACGAGAATCTACATACAAAACTACTTCTATTGTAGGTGAGTGATTTACTTACCCTTTTTCTTGAAGAAAACTCACAAAGTATTTCGAAAAAACCTAGCGTAGGACTCCTCTTCTCTTCCTTGCGAGGAAACTCCACTCCTTGGCCCTAGGGAAGAAGCCCTAGGTTCTCCACTCAAGAGGAAGAAAAAGGAGGAAGAAAACCCTTGTTTTCGCAGCCCCCAAACCCCTGTTCGCGCAGCCTCCAAAAACCTAATGGGGTCTTAACACAACTTAAGCGGAAGTTTAAATACCTCTTCATGAAAAAGCCTAACTTACCTATAACATTAATTGGCTTCATCCCTTTCTGTGCTTGATACCCCCGCCCTTCTGGTTATCCGGACGCCCTTAAGGGCTTGCTTTGCCTTGTGGTCGCGGGATCAAACCTCCGCTCGACCCTTTTTTTTTCTTTTTATTTTAATTCGAAAAAATGCTAGAAAATTCAGAAAAATTCCTAATAATTCATGAAAATTATTGGGTGTTACAATCCTCCCTACCTTATAAAAAGTTCGTCCTCGAACTTAGAACAGCTCTGGATACCTTTGCCTCATGCTATCTTTTGATTCCCAGGTTGCCTCTTCATACTTCTGATTCAGCCATAAGACTTTTACTAGTGGTACCACTTTGTTCCTCAGCTTCTTATCTGCTCGATCTATTATCTGAATAGGTCGACTTTCATAACTGAGATCTTCTTGAACTTGTACCATCTGTGGCTCAATCACTTGGTTGGCATATGGGATATGCTTCTTTAGCATTGAGACATGGAACACATTGTGTATTGCTGACATCTCTGGAGGTAGCTCCAACTCATAAGCTACTTTGCCAACTCTTTTCGTCACTAGGTAGGGTCCTATGTATCGAGGACTTAGCTTGCCTTTCTTGCCGAATCTCATTACACCCTTCATAGGAGCTACTTTGAGGAAAACTATATCCCCAACTTCAAACTCTAACGGTCTACGGCGTACATCGGCATAACTCTTCTGCCTACTCTGAGCAGCTTCTATTCTCTGGCGGATGCTCTTTATAGCTTCTGTGGTATCATCTATAAGGTCAGTCTGAGACCCCATTTCTTTCTTCTCACTACCTTCATACCAACAGAGGGGAGATCTACACTTCCTACCATAAAGAGCTTCATAGGCTGCCATACTAATAGTGGCTTGGTAACTGTTGTTGTAGGCAAACTCAGCTAAACATAAATATTTGCACTAACTGCCTTTGAAATCTAATGCACAAGCTCTGAGCATATCTTCTAGAATTTGATTCACTCTCTCTGTCTGTCCATCAGTCTGGGGATGGAAAACTGTGCTAAACTTCAGTTTGGTGCCTAGCGTTGTCTGTACGCACTCCCAAAAGTGTGAAGTGAAACGATCATCTCTATCAGAGATAATGGTCTTCGGGACTCCGTGTAGTCGGATCACTTTCTGTACATATAGCTGGGCTAATCTTTCAATCGAATAAGACACTTTGATTGCCAAGAAGTGGGCATACTTGGTCAATCTGTCTACTATTACCCAAATAGCGTCATAGTCATTAGTTGTCTTTGGTAGACCAACTATGAAATCCATGGCTATGTCTTCCCATTTCCACTCTGGAATCTGAATGGGTTGTAGGATACCTCCTAGTCTCTGGTGTTCTGCTTTAACTCTCTGACATGTCAGGCAGGTGCTGACATACTTGGCTATGTCTCTTTTCATTCCAGACCACCAAAATCTTCTTTTCAAGTCCTGGTACATCTTAGTGGAACCAGGGTACATTGAGTAGGGAGTTCTATGGGCTTCTTCAAGAATCTTCTTTCTTAGCTCTTCACTATTAGGGACACATAAACGGTCACCATAATAGAGTATCCCACTGTCAGATACTCTAAACTCTTTACTTTCTCTTTCTTGTATCTTTTGCTTGATCCTTTAGATATCAGAATCCTCAGCTTGCTCTTTCTGTATATCTTCAAGCAAGGTTGACTCTAGTGTCAATAGAGCTAACTGCCCAGAAATGATCTCAACTCCATAATCTACTATTTTCTTCTGTAATGGTGGTGATAATGCTGACAAGGACATCAAGGTGGCACAAGTCTTTCTACTTAGTGCATCTGCTACTTTATTTGCCTTACCAGGGTGGTAAAGGATCTCACAGTCATAATCCTTCACTAACTCAAGCCACCTTCGTTGTCTCATATTGAGGTCTTTCTGAGTGAAGAAATATTTCAGACTCTGGTGATCTGTATAAATCTTGCACTGCACTCCATACAGGTAATGTCTCCATATTTTTAGAGCGAAGACTACACTGCCAACTCTAGATCATGAGTGGGGTAATTCTTTTCATAATCCTTGAGTTGCCTGGAAGCATAAGCTATGACTTTGCCTTCTTGCATAAGTACGACTCCAAGTCCTAGCTTTGATGCATCACTGTATATATCAAAGCTCTTATCACCTTCGGGTACTATAAGAATAGGAGCGCTTGTCAGTCTCTTTTTTAACTCCAGGAAACTCTGCTCACAGTCTTCAGTCCACTCATACTTCTTATTCTTTCTGGTAAGGGCTGTAAGTGGAGAAGCTATCTTTGAAAATCTCCTACAAACCTTCTGTAGTACCCTGCTAAACCCAGAAAACTTCTGATCTCACTAGCATTCGTTGGTCGACTCCAGTTACTAACTGCTTCAATCTTGGCTGGGTCTACCATAATGCCTTCTTTGGAAATGATGTGGCCTAAAAAGGCCACCTGGTCAAGCCAAAACTCACACTTTGAGAATTTGGCATGCAACTCCCTCTGATGTAAGGTCTGCAATACTATCTTCAGGTGTTCATCATGTTTTTCATGAGTCTTGGAGTACACTAGGATATCATCAATGAAGACAATGACGAACTTGTCAAGAAAATCCTTGAACACTTGATTCATTAGATCCATAAACGTCGCAGGGGCGTTTGTCACTCCAAAGGGCATTACCACAAACTCGTAGTGCCCATATCTTGTACTGAAAACAGTCCTTGGCACATCACTCTCCTTCACTTTGAGTTGATGGTAACCTGATCGCAGATCTATTTTGGAGAACACCGTGGCTCCCTTCAACTGATCGAATAAATCATCTATCATTGGCAAGGGATATCTGTTCTTGATGGTTACCTTATTCAAGGCTCGATAATCTATGCACATTCGCATGGATCCATCTTTCTTCTTGACGAACAACACATGAGCTCCCCAGGGTGAATGACTAGGGCGGATGAAACCCTTGTCGAGCAGCTCTTGTAACTGTTCTTGCAGCTCTTTCAGTTCTACTGGTGCCATGCGATAAGGTGCCTTTGAAATTGGGTTGGTTCCTGGAACCAACTCAATTTCAATTTCAAATTCAATTTCTCGATTGGGAGGGAGTCCTGGTAACTCTTCAGGAAACACCTCCGGATAGTCACAGACTACCCGTACCTCTTTTTACTTTAACTCTTCTCTTTGCCTTGATTCTACTATATGCGCTAATAACCAGAACATCCATTATCTAACATTCTCTGAGCTTGTAAGGTAGATAAGAACCTTTTTGTCTTTCTCTTTGGGTCTCCAATAAACTCGAATGGAGGTTCTGCTTCTGGTGTGAACTTTACTCTTCTTTTGCGGCATTCAATAGAGGCACTGTACTTGCTCAAGAAATCCATCCCTAAAATGATATCGTAATCCTTTATCTCAAGGACTACTAAATCACTATAAAGTTCTCGGTTGGAAATCCGAATTGATACAGCTCTTAGCCACTGAGTAGATGCCATGACCTCTCTCGAAGGTAAGGTCATTAAGAACTTCATCGTTTAACATTTTTGGTGGCCTTTATACTGTTATCTGTCCTTCCGAGGTCTGCGGCCTACTAACACCGCTGGCCACCTTTAAAGCTATCTCAGTCCTTAACATCTTGATCATTAGCCTGATTCTTTCTCTTTAGTGCCAACTAGCTCTAGGCACAGACAAGCTAGTCGGTTGAACTTCCTCACTGCTTCATCCACGGATAGTTCTCCAGGTCTGAACTCCGTGAATTCATCATAACGCTTGTTGGTTACTCGCATATGAATGTATTCTTCAAAGAACTCAATCTCGAAGTCGGCCCATGTCATCTGGCTGACATTTCTCTTGGCCTAGACTCTCTCCCATCACAATCTAGCATCTCCAGTAAGGCAGAAGGAGGCACACTTTATCTTCTCTATCTCAGGTCAGTCCAGTTGCTCTACTTTGCTTTCCAACGTTTTGAACCATGCTTGAGAATCCCATGGTTCACTTGTGCCTGAGAAGTTCTCTGGCTTCAGTTTCTACCACTAGATGAGGTACGCTTCTTGCCTTACCCCCCCTTGCCGGGACTATAGATGTAACCGATGGATCGTCGGTCACAACTGGTGCCACTACATTCTCCACCCGCGGGGTAATGGGAGCGGCCTACTAGTTAGTCATCATGGTGGCAATAATTTGCTGCTATTCTACTACTTACCTTTATAACCGAGCCACCACCTCTAAAAGATTTGGTGGTGGTACTGACTTTGTTGCCTCTTGCCCTTTAGGAGCTCGCTCCCCATTTTGGGCCTTTCTAGGACGTCCTCTTGACATTCTCTTACTCTATATCATAAAGAGACTATGTTGCCTCTTGCCCTCTAGGAGCTTGCTCCTCATTTCAGACAATTTTGGGACGTCCTCTTGCCATTTTCTTACTCTATAGTGTAAAGAAAATAAGGGGGCACTTGGTATAAATTTGGCAATGAGAATGGTAATGGGTTTGATTGAGGGGTTAATGGGTTTGATGATAACCTAGTGGGGGGTGGGTTATGAAATCAAGGGTATCATATCCTTATTTTGATTCCGATTCTCGTATACCAAGCATCATCAATGGGAATGAAATAGATTTCATTCCTATTCCCACCTTCTAAACCCGCTTACCAAGCGCCCCCTAAAAACTCATTATCTCTTACTAACTTACTTTATTATCTCCATGCACATATTAACATATAATAATACTAACATACTTCCTTATCATCATGCACTTACTGATACTAGCAGTTAATAATGAAAAGCATACAAAACTACAACATATGAACTTCATACTTGGCAGGCGGAAGGATTGATGCTTGATGTCAATGTGGCGGAAGGTGGAATTTTTGCTGTGATACCACTCTGTGACGACCCCTTAACTTCTCTCCCTTAAAGCGGACGTCACTTTTACTTAACCTTAACTTTACCTTATTCTTAGCCTTAGGTTACAACTACTTGACTTCCCTTAACTTGCTCTGAATTTTTTTCTTTTAAAAAAAACTTTCATTTTATTTGCTTTGCAAGGATTTGACCCCTAGACCTCTTAGTTGTAAAACTGAAGCACTAACCATCTGCCCTACAACACTTTCTTTTCAATAATACCAGTCGACTGGTGTCAGCCACAGAAACTTTCTGTGCCCGGCACCAGTCGACTAGCCTCTTGGCAGTCGACTGGTGCATCGAACAGAAGGTTCTGTTCGATAGGGCAGTCGACTGGTATCTGAACCAGTCGACTGGCATGCCTGAAAACTACAGTTTCAGACCTGAGGAAGCCTTTTAAGGGTCCATAACTCATACACTTCCAAAGCATATAGATAAATAACTCCAAATCTAAACTCCATACTAGTTTTATAAGCATCTTAACAACTCAAAACGAATCCAATAACTTGAAATTATGATTTCTACGAAATTTAACAAACTTATCAAAACACATGCAATCTCTACTAACTTTGTACCCAACTTTGACTCCATGTAAAGTTTAAATAAGGTGATCACATCCTACCAATCCAAAACATCAACCATGAGTTTCTATAAATCAAAATGCCTCTAAGACTTATTCCAAAGATCTCTTCCACAGTTTCGCCGCCACTGAACATCAATGCAAGTCCCGTTCGCCTCCATAGCTTATGCTTTTTCTTTACCTTTATCTGCAATAGAAGAAATGCAACTAATAAGCGAATTGCTTAGTAAGTAAATCCTAACTCACAAATCCATGTTATCGATAATAAATATGCTCATTTCAAAGAATGCTTGCTTCAAAATACATGCACTTGGAAATATTTGCACATGGGAACTTTCATACACTTATCATGCTCAATCATGCTTGAAAACATTTACTTGCATCAAAACACTTGCAAACTTAACATGCTCATGCTTTCTTTTGAGACTTGATACTTATACATTTCCATACTTTAAAACATTAACTTCTTTGCTCATGCTCTTTAACATGCTTGTAACATAACCATGTTAACATACATAACAAAAACATGTACTTAAGAAAATTGAAACACTTACATAAACTCATATACTTCAAAATAATAATCAACTTTCTCAGGCCTTGACACTGTACCATGGTATCAATGTACCAATGCGCGCATCCCTAATAGGTTTCGGGGTAGCTAGCCACCGCACCCTATTAGAGCTTCCTTCTAACTTTCTGTGGGCCTCTCATTTGCCCGGTACATGTCACTTTACAAAAGTAAAATACTTTCTTACTCAATATGCTTATACTTATCAAGCTATCTTTCTTTTTGCATAAATTTTGCACTACAAACTTTACCTTTCTTACTTGGAACTTTCATCGAGCACCTTGCATGCTCTTAACCCAAAACTCATTTTTGGGACTTTTCAAGAACTTGGTCTTATCATACTTAGATCACACATACAAACCTACTCAAATTCAAGTTCTATGATAAGAACATATATTCTTTAGAAACTTAAATCACACAATAAGACAATATTCTCAAAGTATGCACTTAGATCACAAAATTACGGTTCTACAACGAGAATCTACATACGAAACTACTTCTATTGCAGGTGAGTGATTTACTTACCCTTTTTCTTGAAGAAAACTCACAAAGTATTTCGAAAAAACCTAGCGTAGGACTCCTCTTCTCTTCCTTGCGAGGAAACTCCACTCCTTGACCCTAGGGAAGAAGCCCTAGGTTCTCCATTCAAGAGGAAGAAAAAGGAGGAAGAAAACCCTTGTTTTCGCAGCCCCCAAACCCCCTGTTCGCGCAGCCTCCAAAAACCTAATGGGGTCTTAACACAACTTAAGAGGAAGTTTAAATACCTCTTCATGAAAAAGCCTAACTTACCTATAACATTAATTGGCTTCATCCCTTTCTGTGCTTGATACCCCCGCCCTTCTGGTTATCCAGACGCCCTTAAGGGCTTGCTTTGCCTTATGGTCACGGGATCAAACCTCCGCTCGACCCTTTTTATTTCTTTTTTATTTTAATTCGAAAAAATGCTAGAAAATTTAAAAAAATTCCTAATAATTCACGAAAATTATTGGGTGTTACACTAACGATTTTCTTAATAAAGTATGTATGTGACTCAATTTATCAAGTCTCATTAATTGAATTAGGAACCATATTTCCTAATTCTAATTTCATACTTTATTCAAGGAATTATTTTGGGAAACAATTTCCTGAATTATCATAATCAATTTCGAAAATAATATGTTTAAGATTTTGATTTCTCTAAATCAAATCTTATTAAATTAAGAGACAGATTTCCTTAATTCAACCACATATTATTTTAATAAAAATCTTATTTAAGGAAATATACTCTATAGGAAACAATTTTCCTAATTAATTTTGGAGACAATAATATGTAAGAGCATCACCTCATAAATCAAATAAGGAAATTATCGTTTGAGAATCACCTCAAAAATTTCCAAGATTTGATCACATATTTTATTTATGAAAAATTAATATCAATAATTTAATTTGGATGGCTCCCCGAGGCTCAATCCAAATTAAACATTTGACAGCTTAAATTCAATTTAGGAAATTTAATTATAACAACTAACTTTAAATTGGATGGCTCCCCGAGGCTCAATCCAAAATAAAGAATTTTGTAAATAATTTAATTTCTAATTATAAATTTAAATTCCAATTAATATTCCCATAATTTATCTAGACTTTCTTGAAAGAAAGTGCCCAAAATTGCGAGCTTTCCATAAATGGAAAGTTTCCAAAAATAAAAGGTTTTCAGAATAATTGTAAGTTTCTGGTACAAAGAAAACATACGTTTTTCCAAAATTGGAAAATTTCTAAAATAGGAAATTTCCAAAATTAGAAAGTTTCCAAAAATGAAAAGTTTCCACAATTATCATAAAATTTCAGAAACAGAGATATTTCAAAAGTTTGCAAAATTTCATGAGGATTTCCAAACTTTGAAATTCCTAAATCGAAAATTTACCATAATTGGAAAGTTTTCATAATTGTAAATTTTCCAAAATTAAGATCATGATAAAGCTTTCCGCAAAACAATTATATGATTATGTCTAACACAAACCTCGGCTCTGATACCACTGTTGGGACCGGGTGCATGTTGACATGGATGCGAGTTCATAATTTTAAAATTAATTACGTGCAGCGGAAGGTTTAACATAAATAATTTCTTAAATTATTTAACCACACATCTAAGCATGCAATTTTATCTTGTGTAGACATGATCATATATTTAAAATTTTGCAGAAACATAAACTAATTTACGTATTACCTCGCGTAACTCGAAGGAAGGGACGAGATCCAACCATAAGCGTCCCTTGGAAGCTCCGCCTCTATTCGCGTCCACGCCAAGTATCTTCGGGATGACTTCGCAAAGCCACAACTTTCGTGTTCTCGAGAACTACTAGATTCTCCGAGAACGCGACAAGAAAAACTAAGAGAGAAGTCGGAAGACTAACCACAAAAGGATGGCCGGAATCAAAATTCCGGCGAAGCAAAAGAAGAGGCTTGTGGCAAAAAGATCCTTGCGGCAAACTCTAATTCCGGCAGCACCTTCTTCCAGCCAAGAGATGGTTGGAGCTTCCTTCTCCGGCAGCAGGTGGTGGTCGGTAGGGAAAGGGTAGGGGCGACCGACTGGTGCTCCTTCTTGGGGCTGGTTGGCACACGGCAAGAAGGGGAGAAGAGAAGGAGAGAAAGAGAGGGAGAGAGCCTATGCCTTCATCTCTATATTTCACACCCAAGCCTTGCCTTGGGTCCTTTATATAGTGGCCTCTCAACCATCAAGCCTCTCAAATATGGAATAACTTATTCCATCATGCCAAGTTTGATTTTATATCATGGCTAAAATCATATTTTAATTCATGATAAAAATCTTCTCTCCTATGGAATAAATTTCCTTATCATGGTAAATCAATCCATGATTGATTTTATAAAATAAACCAATCCATGGTTCATTTTAATTTCCATGAAAAATAAACCAAACCTTGGTTTATTATATAAAAATTTATATCATCCATCACTAGTACAAAAAGACCTTTAACAACGGCTTTTAACACCGGTTGTATTAAAACCGGTGTTAAAAAAAAAGGCGGTGGCATTTTTGTAATTATTTGAACTTTAAAATACTTTTAACACCGGTTCTTTTAACAACCGGTGTTAAAAAAATATTTAACTACGGTTTTATAAATAACCGGGGTCATATGTTATAATTATTTGAACTTTAAAATACTTTTAACACCGGTTCTTTTAACAACCGGTGTTAAAAATATATTTAACTATGGTTTTGTAAATAACCATGGTCATATGTTTTTCGCGCGCATGCCTTGTTTTTAATTAAGTAATACATGTCAATTATGAAAGATCTCCCCGTGCCCTAGCCTCGCCGAATCTTCCCCTCTCCGCTCGACGCTGCAGCTCGCCTCACGGGATCGCGCCAAGGTCGACCTCCGCGGCTAGGAGCTCTCATCGTCGGTGAACCTCCCATCTCGTTTGTCTTCGCCTTCCTTTCATTGCTGCAGTGCGACCCCTCCCCTGTGCGGGTTCTTTCCTCACCGTGCGCCGACGCCACCTCTAGTCTTCCTCTTCTCCACTCGATTTGGCTGGCGACTGCGCCTCCTTCCACTGTAGAGCGCTCTTCCCCGAATCCCGAATAGTTCCTCCGGCATAGCCTGTTGGCAACGGATTTGATCGGAGTTTGATCGAAGCAAGGAGACTGAGGTAAGGGTTCATTTTTTAGGGTTTGATACTTGGAATTTAATCAGTAGCGTTGAGTTGTGTTTCGGTTTTGGAATGGTGGGCTAGCAATCAAGTTTGATTTTCTTTGTATTTGAGGGAAATTTGTTTCCTCTGCCGTGGGTTATTGGTTTGGGATGGGCCGAGATGGCAATTAGGACTTTGAGTTTATTCTGGGATAAAAACTCTGTTTTGGATTGATGAGTAGTTCATGTGATTCGTTTGTTTTTGGGTTGTCACGCGAGGGCTATTTTGTGTGCCAAAAGCTTAAGGGCTGTCGGGTGTTAATGGGATGAGTGAGGTGTTTATTTGGGACAGCTTGGACATCTTTGTTGTAGCTATGTGTAAATTGGAACTTATTACAAAGGGATGGTCCCTTTCCCTGCTGCGAACAAAGTTTAGTGAAGCTTAGGTTAAATTAGGGGTTAGATTCTAAATAGGGGTAGTAATTAGTTTAGCTATTTGATTAATCATATAAAAAGCTAAATCTTATCTTGGATACAGGGCGCTAGCTGATTACGGATTATTTTGTATAGGAGGTTAATGCTTTGTAGTTTTGAAAATGGTCATTGGTACTAATTAACATCACTGAGAAACTCCTAGAAATTAGATCTGAATCATTGATTTTGACACTTGCTTACTTACTATGTTTAGTTTAACTCATGGTGGGGCACTTGCTTAAGTACATTTGCAAGTTTCTTGTGATGAACTTTCTTTTTGATAACTTAATTTTTTTCTATTTATGTACCAATGCTAAGTCTTCCTAATCATTGATTTTGATTTTTATCTTTTTTTATATTCCTTTTGATAACTCGATTCTTAATATAATCTTCCTTTTAATGTCTTTCTCAAACAGTCCGTGCACATATGGATCGTAGTTGGATAAATGCTTTACGTACAAGTGATGAGTATGAGAATGGGGTGAAAGAGTTCTTAGAATTTGCTAAAAGAAATGCTCGTGATAATACTGAAATATTTTTTTATCCTTGTGTAAAATGTGTGAACCTAAGACGTTTGAAAGTGGATGAAATAGAAGAACATGTTCTTTGCAATGGATTTTGCAAGAGTTATACAAGATGGATATGGCATGGTGAATCATTAAGCATGCCAAGTGTGTCCCAAACTGAGCAAGTTGATGTAGATATGGATGATCGACTAGAAGACATGATCCGTGATGTTGGACTAGAGTTTTTTCAGCGAGCACATGTATATGATCATTTGTGTAGTGATGCGGAGAAGCCGTTGTATCCAGGGTGCACTCAATTCTCACGATTGGAAGCAGTATTAAAATTGTTCAAGATAAAAGCACAAAATGGGTGGAGTGACAAAAGTTTTACCGAATTGCTTGAGTTATTGAAAGTTATGCTTCCAGAAGGTAATACACTACCGGATCGTAACTATGAGGCAAAGAAGATATTGTGTCCAATGGGTATGGCATACAAGAAAATACATGCTTTCCCCAATGATTGCATCTTGTACAGAAACGAGTTTGAAGGGTTGCATCAGTGCTCCATATGTCAGGTATCACGTTACAAAGTGAAGGATGGTGAGTCTAGTTGTGATGAGAGCCCAAATGGGCCTCCGGCAAAAGTCTTATGGTATCTTCCAATAATTCCAAGGTTCAAGAGATTATTTGCTAATGCAAAAGATTCAAAGAACCTTAGATGGGATGCAGATGAGAGGCAATGTGATGGAAAGATTCATCATCCGGCTGACTCTTTGCAGTGGAAAAGAATCAATCAATTGTTTCCAGACTTTGGCAATGAGCCAAGAAACCTTAGGCTTGGACTTGCTACGGATGGAATGAATCCATATGGTAACTTGAGTAGTAAGCATAGCTCATGGCCAGTTCTGTTGGTAATTTACAATCTCCCTCCTCAATTGTGCATGAAGCGGAAATACATAATGTTGTCTATGATGATTTCGGGCCCACAACAGCCTGGAAATGACATAGATGTTTATTTACGTCCCTTGATTGAAGACTTGCGAATGTTATGGGAGGAAAGCATGGATGTGATTGACGGATATAGCCATGAATTATTCAAGATGCGTGCCATGATCTTTTGCACCATAAATGATTTTCCAGCATATGGGAACTTGTGCGGATATAGTGTTAAGGGGCATAAAGCATGCCCTATATGTGAAGAAGACACATGTTACCATCAACTGATTCATGGAAAAAAGACGGTTTACCTTGGCCATCGAAGATTTCTCAAACCTGATCACCCATATCGTAGATTAAAGAAAGCCTTTAATAGACTGCAAGAGAATGGAGTTGCTCCAAAGGCCTTAACTGGAGAGCAAGTTTATGAACGGGTGAAAGACATCAATATTACTTTTGGAAAGACCCAAAAGAAAGCCACTGCCGCTGAGCGAAACATATGGAAGAAGAGGTCAATCTTTTTTGATCTTCCATATTGGTGCAAGCTTGATGTAAGACATTGTATTGATGTAATGCATGTGGAGAAAAATGTGTGCGATAGTGTTATTGGAACGCTTCTAAACATACCGGGCAAGACAAAGGATGGTGTGAAATCTCGCCTAGATATGTTTGAAATGGGTATACGAGAAAAGTTACATGCGCAGGTAGCAGAAAATAAGCGCGCATATTTGCCCCTGCATGTCATACATTATCAAAAGCAGAGAGAAAAAGTTTATGTGAGAGTCTACATGGAATCAAAGTCCCACAAGGTTATTCATCAAATATCAAAAGGCTTGTCTGTATGAAAGATCTGAAATTGGTTGGCTTAAAGTCTCATGATTGCCACATATTGATGCAACATCTATTACCAGTGGCTATTCGTGACATTTTGCCTGAAAATGTAAGACAAGCCATAACCAGGTTGTGCTTTTTCTTTAATGCTATATGTAGCAAAGCCATTGACCCTCAGAAATTGGATGAGTTGGAAAATGAAGCTTTTATTATCTTATGCCAATTAGAGATGTATTTTCCTCCTTCATTTTTTGATATCATGGTTCACTTGATTGTTCATATAGTGAGGGAGATTAAGTTGTGTGGCCCAGTTTATTTACGGTGGATGTACCCAATTGAGCGGTACATGAAAATATTAAAAGGTTATGTGAAGAATCCACACCGCCCTGAAGCATCTATTGTTGAAAGGTACATTGCAGAAGAGGCTATTGAGTTTTGCACTATGTATGTGAAGGATGGGGAAGCTATAGGGCTTCCTAAGTCTCGTCATGAAGAAAGATATGGAGGTAAGGGTACGCTAGGTGTAAAAGCTACAATCCCAGATCGAAAGGAAGTGCTTCAAGCACATTTGTATATCTTAAATAACACCGATGAAGTTCAACCTTACTTATGCTCTCACAAAAACATTATCAAGAAGCAAAACCCTAGAATGAACGAAAAGATGTTGATGAATGAGCATAACAAGACCTTTCCAAGTTGGTTTAGTGAAACCATTATTATGGATGATACTGCTTCTGATACATTAAAATCGGTAGCAAATAAGCTAACATTCCAAGTCATAAAATGGAGTGGATATGATATCAATAATCTTTCCTTCTATACAAAGTCCCAAGATGAGAAGAGTATTGTGCAAAATAGTGGGGTTATGATAATGGCTGAGTCCATGCACTTCTCTAGTTCCAAAGATAAAAGCCCTGTTATTGCATCCATATCTTACTATGGAGTGATTGAAGAGATTTGGGAGGTCAACTACACTAACTTTAGAGTTCCTGTTTTCAAATGTAAGTGGGTTGATATTAATAATGGTGTGCAAACTGATGGATTAGGATTTACATTGGTCAACCTTGATAAAGTAGCTTATAAAGATGAGCCTTTCATCATGGCTTGCCAAGCAAAACAAGTATTTTATATTAAAGATCCCTCTCATAAAAGGTGGTCAGTGGTTTTACAAGGAAGAAACATAATTAGTAGTGATGATACTCTTGTTATTTCTGAGACTCCTTTCTCATCAAGGATCCCTACTTTGGATGAAGAAATAATAATGGATAATGAACATGCTACTCGTGATCATGATGAAGGGATATGGGAGAATATTGATATTCCCTAATCAAGTTAGTTGTTTTTAATCTTATTCCACTATTAATATTTGAAATATGTTTCTTGATGTTGATTATAAAAATATGTTCTTAACCTTTATTTTATTATTTTTACAGGCACATGGGTGATTCATCTCACAACCCTCCTTCACAGAGTGGGTCGGATATCGGATCCAAACGGAAAAAAGGCAGAGGTCCTACACAATTAAAAGAGTTAACCCTTAGCCGAATTAATGATCAAAAGGTCCCCATCGAGTTTGATGTGGTCAGGAATCCTACGGGGCCAAATAAAGAAACTTTCAATAGTTATGTGGCTATCCAAGGACGTAGTAGGGTTAGTCTCTTGAAGAAAGAGTGGGATGATGTAGAATCTTGCATCAAGGATAATATTTGGGAAAGTATTATGGTAACTCTTTATGTTTGTAACTCTTTATGTTTGTAACAATTTACTTGTCGCTAATATTATAATAGACTAATTTTTCTATTTGTTGTCATGTAGCTCACCTTTGACATCCCAAATGACAACTCACTGAAGAGGAAATGTATTTCATATGCGGGGGATCGTTGGAAGGCCTTCAAGTCGGACCTTACCAGAATATACATATTCGGGTCAAAAATTGGTCTATCTCCTTGTGAGAAATATTCGTTCATTGATGATTTGACATGGGAGAAATTTCTTAAGAGCCGACAAGATCCTGCCTTTCTTGTGTGTTGGCCTTATATATTTTATTCAATTTGAGTTTTGTTTGCAAAGAAATTGTATCTTTGGGTAATTTTATAATTTTCTTGATTTTGTTTATTAAAACAGGAAACAAGAAGAAAGGCACAAGAAAGTGCTGCAAAGAATTGCCACCCCCATATATTATCTCGTGGGGGCTATGCTAAGCTTGAGGAAAAGATTATGCAACAAAAGTTGAAAGAACGTGAAGAAGCATCACAAGCAGAACCGTCAATAACTATTTCTCCCCCATCTCCACTCACACGCCATGAGAAATGGAAGAAAGCACGACAAAAGAGTTCTGGAGAGTATACATCTGAACCTTGTCGCA
This sequence comes from Boesenbergia rotunda, assembly GCA_024364735.1. Classification (NCBI taxonomy): domain Eukaryota; kingdom Viridiplantae; phylum Streptophyta; class Magnoliopsida; order Zingiberales; family Zingiberaceae; genus Boesenbergia; species Boesenbergia rotunda. The sequence continues at coordinate 254,252 of JAGFNQ010004751.1, read as the reverse complement.
TTATTGCTGATAAGATTGTAAGGAATTTTATAAATTTATTAATAATTATGCTTTGGTATTATACACATTCTTAACAATTTTAATTTATATGTTTCATAGGATTCTTTGGTTGAACAAAGCTCTCAAGGATCTTTTGTATCTATTGGACGGGAAGATATTTTGACTGCCGCTATTGGGCGTCCGGAGCACCCAGGACGTGTCCGTACTGCAGGACGAGGTGTGGGCATCAAGCAGTATTTTGGGTTGCCTTCATATAGGCATGGCTTCAAAGGCGGAAATGTATCAAGGGAAGAGTTAGAAGTGGTCCAAGAAAAGATGAGGCAAGAGATTACTGAGGAGGTTGAAGAGAGGCTTAAAAAGAATATTGAACAGCGATTTGCAAATGAGCTTGAACGACGACTTGCAAAGGAGGTTGGACTATGAATTAGACAAGAGCTGGAATCTTTGGGCCTTTTCCAAGGAAAGACAAGGTCCCCCCTTCCCATTCTCCTAGATATGTGAGCACAAAAGGAAGTTGTGCAGCAGATGGTCAAGCTATATCGGAAGAGGACCTCCTTAACATCAGAGGCATGTGTAAGCTATATGTAGAGGACCCTTTCCGTTTAGTGGCTATTGGACAAGTCTACAACTTGGGGCCAACCATACACCACATCCAAATAGGTAGTGATAATGTGAGGGTGGTGGTTGATCAAGTAAAAGATGCAAAGGCCCTTGTCCCTGTACCCACTGAGGAGGTGCAAACAGTGGGACAAGCCCCTAATCATTTTATTTTATGGCCAAAAAGACTTGTCAAGCCAGTACAAGATGAGGTATTCAATATTCACATATATCTTTTTCATATTTTACTTATTGTATTTAAAAAAGATCTTTTGTAAATGTTGATTAGGAACCTGACGTTGGTGCTATTAAAGATGATCTGGTGGCCAAACAGAAGGAACAGAATGGTAATGAGGAAAAAATGACTAAACTTTATGGAATCATGAATTGTGTTTTCTATTTTTTTTTATTAATTATTTTAGTATGGTGTAATATCCAAACTTGACCTTTTGGTTTCCATTTACTGATTAGGCAATTTTCCCTTCATAGCAGGCTTTGATATGGTTCAACAAAGGGAATCTGAAGTTGATCCGATGGCACATTTATGTATTCTAGCTGTAAAAATTGGCAAACACCCTTTACAGTTAAATTTAGATGTTGAAGTCATAGGCAAGTCCAGCCCAATCCCATTGCATATATTTCAAAAGGATATTTTGGAGCTCACCATGGGTAACATGCTTTGTGTATCAGTGCTGCAAGTTTGGTTAATGTTAGTACATTTCTAAACTATTTATTAATTAACTAAGTATCACATTCTTACAATTTGCATTTATTTATTATCTTAGGTATTTGCATCAACTCTGCAAACTAAGAGGGAACATGGATACATATGGATTTATTGATCCTGTTCACATTCAAAGTATAGGGAATCGTCCAATGGACATTCAAAACTACATTCATAGTAGGATAATTGAAGGAAAAGAGTGTTATCTTGCACCGTATTATCATATGTACGTGAATATTTTCAAGTGACTTAGAAGTTTAGTTGTGATTTTGACTAATTATTATCCAACTTGCAGGGACCATTGGCAGTTGATAATTATTTGTCCTAAGCAAAATATTGTCATCTTTCTCTGCTCACTGTGGAATAAAGCGAATAAAGATATCAAAACAATTATTAATAGGTAAGTTATTATCATTCGCTCTATGATATGTTTTTCTACAACTATGATTTATAAGCAATTTTTTCATAGATATATTTGGTTGATTTGTTGCCATTTATTATATTTTTTTATCACAGTGCTATGCGTTCTTGGCATACGATGAAGGCAAACACTTGGGAGCTTTTAGAATGCCTATATGGAAGGAACTACGTGTAAGTAGTTAAATGTCAAGTTTTTATACAACTATGATCTATAAGCATTTTTTTCATAGATAAATTTGGTTTATTTGTTGCCATTTATTATATTTTTTTATCATAGTGCTATGCGTTCTTTATTATTTGATGTCTTTTGGTATGCAAGTTCCTCTATGTGCATGCTTGAGATATTGGTTACTATAATGAAATATTAGCATGACTTTGTAACTGATTTATCCTTTTCTGCTAATGTGTCATTTTGATATTTATTTGTAGTGCCAAAAACAAACTGGCAATACAGAGTGTGGATATTATGTAATGAGACATATGCTCAACATTGTCTCGGCGTTCATAGTTGATTCTGTAACGCCCCAAATTTTTCTTAAACATATGATCATAAATAAAATGATGAATAATGATTAATGATATGCATGATGCACTCTCTTGATAGGCTTCGGGAGGTGCCAAGGTTCAGGATTGAACCCAGGACCTCAAGGTTGAAGCAAAGCCCACGTAACCAATCCACCTAGGAAGGAATGCTGTTAAGAGGAGATTGGAAATGGTAGATAAAGAGAAAAGAAGTAAAGGGATGCAATGAAGGGACGCACGAAACTGCTTGTCGTCGCTTCACCTCTTCACTCCCTATAAAAGAGACACTTACGTACTCTTTTTCTTTTTTCTCCCACCGAGTGATTTTCTCCTCCCTCTCCTTTCTCCCTCCTTGCCGAGAGCCCCAGGAGAACTTTCTCCTTGCCGTGAGTCACCAGAGAGGCAGTAGGACTTCCCTCTTGAAGAGCCACGGACTCTACGATTCTGAGCAAGGAAAACCAGAGGTAAGACTCCCTCACCTGCAACGTAATGGTTCCGAATGCATTTTTTATGATTCCTTATGTTGTTTATGATGATCCGTGAAAAGAATGAAACAGATTTCTCCATGATACATGAATGAAAGAACGGAAGAAAAGTTATGTCGTGTAGGGATGTTGTATGGAAAGAAGGGAAGAAGAAGTATTCTGAACGATTCGGTGTTATATCACTGTATCGAGTGCCCTGATCGGTCACCAGACCGATCAGGACACACCCTGATCGGTCAAGGTGACCGATCAGGACACACCCTGATCGGTCAAGGTGACCGATCAGGACACACCCTGATCGGTCAAGGTGACTGATCAGGATGCACCCTGATCGGTCCCCAGACCGATCACGCTACACTCTGATCGGTCTGGTGACCGATCAGGTGTGTGTGCAGATTCCGAATTCGATGTTAACCCAAGTAAAGTTACAAATGATGCACCTAAACAAATGTTTAGTGAGTTTTATGCCATGAGACTCCCCTATGATGTGATAAAACTAGCATAGCGCATATATTTTTAAGCTATTTCCCTATATGCAATTGAACAGTATGGAAGGGTGACTTTGAAAGGGGATAAGAAGTTCCTAAGGCTACGAATGCTGAAATAATATGAATAGGGAAATGATATGGATAAGGAAGGAATGCTAAGTTTTATATGCTTCATGCCATGCTATGAATATGAATGAATCCCATGTTTCATGTTATGCTATGTATGATTGAAATGCTCCATGTTATGCTATGAATGATTGAATGACCATAAAGAAAGGATATGAATAAGGAAGAAAGGATATGCTTCATGTATACTATGTACATCCTTTAGGAAAGAAAGAAAGAAAGAAAGAATGAAAAAGAAAGAATGCATGTATGTATTTTACCTTAAAAAGTATGGCTTGTACCGGATCTTGGAAAAGATCCACGGTTCTGGACTACCGAAGCTGTCCACGGTTCTGGGCTACCGTAGCTGCCTAACGGTTCTGGACTACCGAAGCTGTCCCTAGGCTGAAAGATAGTAAGCCTAGAATGGCCCCTGCAGGGGTATATGTGCGCAAAATGAATGAATGGGTACAAGCCAGGGATCCTAAGAATGAATGAATGCCTATTTTAAAGTATTACTTACTATACGTATTTCAAAAAGCATCCTTCATGATAATGCATATGATCGTTAATACTCATGCTAAGAAAGTTATAGGTTATGATTAAGAATGCTTAAAGTTATGTTAAATACCATGTATGCTTCATGATTATGTTAAATGCCATGCATGCCCTATGATTGCTACCTTACGATATGTATTGATGGGCTGAATGCAAATGTATGGTTTTAAGTGAGTAGGAAAGAGTCTTACTAAGCCTATGTGCTTATAAGTCATGTTCTTATGTTGCAGATCAATATGGAAATGTCTAAGGAAAGAGGAAGCTGCAGGAAGGTCCGGATGTGTGTGGTGGTGACTTGGCCGATGGAACTACTTTTCCTAAAGTCTAAGAAGAAAATATGTTTATGACTTAATGTTACCTTGACTGCATATGATTATAATAACGTTTTAAATTCCGCTGCATGATTACGATCCTTATGTTAAGTAAATGATTAAGAGTTAAGTATGAGTGTAATGAGTAACGCACCGCCCAGATGATGAACCCTAGGAAAAGGGGCGGGCGCTACAGTTTGGTATCAGAGCAAGTTCCATCTCACTACACACACATCCAGCCTACCTCCTGCCGCTTCCAAGTAAGAAATTCTATGTATACCTTATTCCATGTTTACTTTATTTCATGTTTGCTTGTTTCATGATTTTGTTAATAGCTCAATTATGCAAATACGACCCATGATATGATAACCTAAGTATGCAAATAGGATTCATAACATGTATAAAGGAAGCATGATTTTACCTTGAAAACTAGGAAGATACCTTATGGTAGCCACGATTTAAGATACATGTATATGAGTAGAAAATGAACGAGGAATTCGAGGAAGATCCCGAGATGATCGGGGAATTCGAGGAGTACGACGAAGATCCCGAAGAAATCGGGAATGTCGAGGAGGACCCCGAGATAGACGAGGAGGATCTAGATATACTGGAAGAAGAAGAAGAACCAGTAGAATCTGTAGAAAACCCTGAACCAGTAGAACCATGGATGAACGAGAGGGAGACGAATCTTGCCATGATATTCTTTATTATGGGAATAATGTTAGCCCCTCTAGTTCGTTAAGTAATATTATATGATTTACGAACTAGTAAAGAAATAAAATGCTTGCACTATTTTTGATGAAGGATTAATTTACCAATGGAAATGTAGGGTAGTACCTTACCTCACCTAGTAATGAAACTGATACGAATGCATGTGTATATATACATGAAAACAATGACAATAGTAAATGATCTTACACTAACTTATTTAATTATTCCAGAGAGATAACATGGCTAGGA
>JAGFNQ010004751.1:92978-249057 GCA_024364735.1 Boesenbergia rotunda | reverse complement strand
TGAGTTCGTCGTCATGCCCTTTGGAGTAACCAATGCTCCCGCAATGTTTATGGACCTGATGAATCGGGTATTCTCGACTTTCCTAGACAAGTTTGTGATCGTCTTCATCGACGATATCCTTATCTACTCGAGAAATCATGAAGAGCATGCCGAGCACCTGAAGATAGTACTACAGATTCTTCGGGAAAATCAATTATATGCCAAATTCTCCAAATGTGAATTCTGGCTGGACCAAGTGTCCTTTCTCGGTCATATTATTTCCAAGGATGGAATTATGGTTGACCCAAGGAAGATCGAGGCCGTAAGTAACTGGAGCAGGCCCAAGAATGCTAGCGATGTCAGAAGTTTTCTCGGATTAGCGGGATATTACCGGAAATTTGTAGAAGACTTCTCTAGAATCGCGGCACCCGATGACGGTCCTCACCAAAAAGGACCAGAAATATGCATGGACCGAAGAGTGCGAAAAGAGTTTCTTGGAGCTGAAAAGAAGACTTACGAGTGCTCCAATCCTAACTCTTCCCGGACGACGACAGAGAATTCGATATTGTACAGCGATGCCTCCAAATTGGGACTTGGAGCTGTACTGATGCAGAATGGTAAAGTCATTGCCTATGCCTCCAGACAACTGAAGGAACATGAAAAGAATTATCCCACTCACGACTTAGAATTAGCAGCTGTGGTCTTTGCTCTAAAAATTTGGAGACACTATCTATATGGAGCACAGTGCAAGATTTATACAGATCACCAGAGTCTGCAATATTTCTTCACTCAGAAGGACCTCAATATGCGACAACGCCGATGGCTGGAATCGTGAAAGACTATGATTGCGAGATCCTCTATCACCCAGGCAAAGCAAACAAGGTGGCTGATGCACTCAGCAGGAAGTCTAGTGCCACCTTAATGTCTTTGTCCGTATTATCCCGACCGCTGGAGAAGGAAATTATGAGCTACGGGATCGAGATCATTTCCGGACGACTTTCGGCCCTGGCAATTATACCAGCACTATTCGACGACATACTGGAAAAACAAAATGGAGATCCCAATCTCCAAAGGATTAAACAGAAAATCTTGAAGGCAAGGGCGAAGGTTTTCGTATCGCTAATAATGGAATATTATATCTTAGGGATCGACTTTGTATCCCTCGCGATCCGGAGCTGAAGGGGAAAATTTTGGAAGAGGCTCACGGAACCCCCTACTCTATGCATCCGGGATCCACCAAAATGTACCAAGATCTAAAGATGAAGTTTTGGTGGTCTGGTATGAAGAGGAATGTAGCCCAGCATGTCAGTACCTGTCTGACCTGCCAGCAAGTCAAAGTAGAGCACCAAAGGCCTGGAGGAGTTCTACAACCAATCCAAATTCCAGAATGGAAATGGGAAGACATTTCTATGGACTTCATCTCAGGTCTTCCCAGGACTACAAATGGATACGACGCTATATGGGTTATCGTCGACCGATTGACGAAGTCAGCTCATTTCCTAGCAATCAGAATGACATATTCAATTGAGCAACTTGCCCAATTGTATGTTAAGGAGATCATCAGGTTGCATGGCATTCCCAAGACCATCATTTCAGATCGGGATGGTCGCTTTACCTCACAATTTTGGAAATGTGTTCATAAAGCTCTCGGCACGAAGCTACATTTCAGTACCGCCTTTCATCCCCAGACTGATGGGCAAACGGAGAGAGTGAACCAAGTACTGGAAGACATGCTACGAGCTTGTGCCCTGGATTTCAAAGGAAGCTGGTGCCGATATTTATGTTTAGCAGAGTTCGCTTACAATAATAGCTACCAAGCTACTATCGGAATGGCACCATATGAAGCATTATATGGAAGGAGATGCAGGTCTCCAATCTGTTGGTACGAGGGTGGCGAAAAGAAGGAGATGGGACTCCAGACAGAGTTCATCGACGACACCACCCGAACAATACAGAACATCCGCCAGAAAATAGAGACTGCCCAGAGCCGGCAGAAAAGCTATGCGGATCAGAGACGTAGACCTTTAGAGTTCGACGTCGGAAATTGGGTATTCCTCCGAGTAGCTCCTATGAAAGGAGTAATGCGATTTGGGAAGAAAGGAAAACTTAGTCCGCGATATGTGGGACCGTACAAGATTCTAAACAGAGTGGGCAAGGTGGCTTATGAGCTCGAGCTACCTCAGGAGATGTCTGCTATCCACAACGTATTCCACGTGTCGACGCTCAGAAAGTGCATTTCCAGCACAGACAAAGTGATTGAGCCGCAGGTCGTGCCGATCCAGGAGAACCTATGTTATGAAAGCAAGCCCATTCGAATCCTGGATCGCGATGTCAAAAGACTAAGGAATAAGGAAGTGCCCTTAGTCAAAGTCTTGTGGCAAAGTCAACAATCTGAAGAAGTTACCTGGGAACGTGAGGACGATATGAGACGAAAATACCCTGAGTTATTGTAAGTTCGAGGACGAACTTCTCATAAGGGAGGGTGGATTGTAACGCCCCAAATTTTTCTTAAACATATGATCATAAATAAAATGATAAAATGATGAATAATGATTAATGATATGCATGATGCACTCTCTTGATAGGCTTCGGGAGGTGCCAAGGTTCAGGATTGAACCCAGGACCTCAAGGATGAAGCAAAGCCCACGTAACCAATCCACCTAGGAAGGAATGCTGTTAAGAGGAGATTGGAAATGGTAGATAAAGAGAAAAGAAGTAAAGGGATGCAATGAAGGGACGCACGAAACTGCTTGTCGTCGCTTCACCTCTTCACTCCCTATAAAAGAGACACTTACGTACTCTTTTTCTTTTTTCTCCCACCGAGTGATTTTCTCCTCCCTCTCCTTTCTCCCTCCTTGCCGAGAGCCCCAGGAGAACTTTCTCCTTGCCGTGAGTCACCAGAGAGGCAGTAGGACTTCCCTCTTGAAGAGCCACGGACTCTACGATTCTGAGCAAGGAAAACCAGAAGTAAGACTCCCTCACCTGCAACGTAATGGTTCCGAATGCATTTTATGATTCCTTATGTTGTTTATGATGATCCGTGAAAAGAATGAAACAGATTTCTCCATGATACATGAATGAAAGAACGGAAGAAAAGTTATGTCGTGTAGGGATGTTGTATGGGAAAGAAGGGAAGAAGAAGTATTCTGAACGATTCGGTGTTATATCACTGTATCGAGTGCCCTGATCGGTCACCAGACCGATCAGGACACACCCTGATCGGTCAAGGTGACCGATCAGGACACACCCTGATCGGTCCCCAGACCAATCACGCTACACTCTGATCGGTCTGGTGACCGATCAGGTGTGTGTGCAGATTCCGAATTCGATGTTAACCCAAGTAAAGTTACAAATGATGCACCTAAACAAATGTTTAGTGAGTTTTATGCCATGAGACTCCCCTATGATGTGATAAAACTAGCATAGCGCATATATTTTTAAGCTATTTCCCTATATGCAATTGAACAGTATGGAAGGGTGACTTTGAAAGGGGATAAGAGGTTCCTAAGGCTACGAATGCTGAAATAATATGAATAGGGAAATGATATGGATAAGGAAGGAATGCTAAGTTTTATATGCTTCATGCCATGCTATGAATATGAATGAATCCCATGTTTCATGTTATGCTATGTATGATTGAAATGCTCCATGTTATGCTATGAATGATTGAATGACCATAAAGAAAGGATATGAATAAGGAAGAAAGGATATGCTTCATGTATACTATGTACATCCTTTAGGAAAGAAAGAAAGAAAGAAAGAATGAAAAAGAAAGAATGCATGTATGTATTTTACCTTAAAAAGTATGGCTTGTACCGGATCTTGGAAAAGATCCACGGTTCTGGACTACCGAAGCTGTCCACGGTTCTGGGCTACCGTAGCTGCCTAACGGTTCTGGACTACCGAAGCTGTCCCTAGGCTGAAAGATAGTAAGCCTAGAATGGCCCCTGCAGGGGTATATGTGCGCAAAAATGAATGAATGGGTACAAGCCAGGGATCCTAAGAATGAATGAATGCCTATTTTAAAGTATTACTTACTATACGTATTTCAAAAAGCATCCTTCATGATAATGCATATGATCGTTAATACTCATGCTAAGAAAGTTATAGGTTATGATTAAGAATGCTTAAAGTTATGTTAAATGCCATGTATGCTTCATGATTATGTTAAATGCCATGCATGCCTATGATTGCTACCTTACGATATGTATTGATGGGCTGAATGCAAATGTATGGTTTTAAGTGAGTAGGAAAGAGTCTTACTAAGCCTATGTGCTTATAAGTCATGTTCTTATGTTGCAGATCAATATGAAAATGTCTAAGGAAAGAGGAAGCTGCAGGAAGGTCCGGATGTGTGTGGTGGTGACTTGGCCGATGGAACTACTTTTCCTAAAGTCTAAGAAGAAAACATGTTTATGACTTAATGTTACCTTGACTGCATATGATTATAATAACGTTTTAAATTCCGCTGCATGATTACGATCCTTATGTTAAGTAAATGATTAAGAGTTAAGTATGAGTGTAATGAGTAACGCACCGCCCAGATGATGAACCCTAGGAAAAGGGGCGGGCGTTACATAGGTATACCCTAAGTTCCAAGGGGTCTTCCCATGCATCAAAGGGTAACCAAGGTCTCCTCTTGGGTGTTGGCCGAAACCTACACAAAGGTATAACCCTAGGCTTTGTTCACAACATTTTGAATAAACCACATGTACATATACCCTAAGTTCCAAGGGTCTACTTGTGTAACCAAAAAGGAACCAAGGCCTTCCCCTAAGGGGGTGGCCGAAACTTGCAAAGGGGAAAAAGTCCCCATTTTTGAACAATCAAGGAGAATAATCACACCACAACTATTACACTGCAGGCGAGGGGATACTTACCTCTTTCGCTAAATATCCTTAAGGTATACCCTTAGATCGGAGGGGAGGTGCTTGTCCTTGCTCTTGAGGTCCTTGACTTCTTCTTGCCTTGCAAGAGTTTCAAACCTTCAATGGGGTCTTGGGATTTTCGAAAATTGAAGAGGGAGAGGGGAGTTAGGATTTCGAAAATTGAAGAGGGAGAGGGGAGTTCAATTTTTGAAAATTGAAAAGGGAGTCTCTTGGATTTTCGAAAATTGAAGAGGGAGAGTGAGTGAGGGGTTTGCAACAATGATGGTTAGCCCCTTAGCATTCCCTCTTATTTATACTAAGGGAAGAGGCAAGGTGCCTCTTCTCCAAGTGTCTCTTCACTAAGGGGTTTCTCATCAAGAGTCTCTTCCTCTACCCTTTCACATTCCCTAACCCTTAACAAGAATTTCCCTTCCTTTCTCTCAGCAATCCCCTACTGGGTGAATTGGTTACTTCGTTGCTTTTCAAGGCTTTGCTTACTAAGAGTTCCAAGGTTCGATCCTCGGCAAGAGCATATTTTTGCTCCTCTTTGGTTTTTCACTTTTGCAAAGCCTATTAGCCCAATTCACTCTCATATTCTCAAATCACATTTATGCAATCACATATTCCAATTCATGAAATCACATATTCTAATTTATGCAATTACATATTCCTAATCCTTTCTAATGAAATCACATAACATTAAATCATGAAATCACAAAAAGGTAATTTTATTCATTTATGAAATAAATGTCATACAATCTGATAATATATATCGACATTTTTGTGCCCTTTTTACAATCGGAAGCAAGCCCAAAATTTGGGGCGTTACACATAGAACCTTCACTAGGAGTACTTCTTTGTTCCTCAGTTTCTTGACTGCTCGATCTATTATCTGAATAGGTCGACTTTCATATATGAGATCTTCTTGAACTTGTATTGTCTGTGGCTCAATCACTTGGTTGGCATCGGGATCATGTTTCTTCAACATTGAGACATGGAACACATTGTGAATGGCTGACATCTCTGGAGGTAGCTCTAACTGATAAGCTACCTTGCCAACTCTTTTAGTTACTAGGTAGAGTCCTATGTAACGAGGACTTAGCTTACCCTTCTTGCCAAATCTCATTACTCCTTTCATGGGGGCTATTTTGAGGAAAACTATATCCCCAACTTTGAACTCTAGTGGTCTACGCCGCACATCGACATAACTCTTCTGCCTACTCTGAGCAGTTTCTATTCTTTGGCGGATGCTCTTTATAGCTTCCGTGGTATCCTCAATAAGATCAGCCTGAAACCCCATTTCTTTCTTCTCACTACCTTCATACCAACAGATAGGAGATCTGCACTTCCTACCATAAAGAGCTTCATAAGGTGTCATACCAATAGTAGCTTGGTAACTGTTATTGTAAGCGAACTCAGCTAAACATAAGTACTTGCACCAACTGCCTTTGAGATCTAATGCACAAGTTCTGAGCATATCTTCTAAAACTTGATTTACTCTTTCTGTCTGCCCATCAGTCTGAGGATGGAAAGCTGTGCTAAACTTCAGTTTGGTGCCAAGTGCTGTTTGTACACATTCCCAAAAATGCAAAGTGAAACGACCATCTCTGTCGGAGATAATGGTCTTCGGAACTCCATGCAGTCGGATCACTTCCTGAACATATAACTGGGCTAGTCTTTCAATAGAGTAGGACACTTTGATTGCCAATAAATGGGCAGACTTGGTCAATCTGTCTACTATTACCCAGATAGCATCATAGCCATTTGTTGTCTTGGGTAGACCAACAATGAAGTCCATGGCTATGTCTTCCCATTTCCACTCCGGAATCAGTATAGGTTGTAGGACTCCTCCTGGCCTCTGGTGTTCTTCTTTCACTCTTTGGCACATCAGGCATGTACTGACATACTTAGCTACATCTCTTTTCATTCCAGACCACCAAAATATTCTTTTCAAATCCTGGTACATTTTGGTAGAACCAGGATGCTGAGAGTAGGGAGTTCTATGGGCTTCCTCAAGAATCATCTTTTTTAGCTCCTCACTGCTAGGGACACATAGACGGTCTCCATAATAGAGTATTCCACTGTCAGATACTCTAAACTCTTTACTTTCTCCTTCTTGCATCTCTTTCTTGATCATTTGAATATCAGAATCTTGCTCTTGCTTTCTCTGTATATCCTCAAGTAGAGTTGACTCTAGTGCCAATACTGAGAGTTGCTCATCTACGATCTCCACTCCATAATCTACTATCTCTTTCTGCAGTGGTGGTGACAGTGATGACAGGGATATCAAAGTCGCGCAAGTCTTTCTACTTAATGCATCAGCCACCCTATTTGCTTTGCCGGGGTGGTAGAGAATCTCACAGTCATAATCTTTAACTAACTCCAGCCACCTTCGCTGTCTCATATTCAGGTCCTTCTGAGTGAAGAAATATCTCAGACTCTGGTGATCTGTGTAAATCCTGCACTGGACTCCGTATAGGTAATGTCTCCATATTTTGAGGGAGAAGACTACGGCGTCTAACTCAAGATCATGAGTAGGGTAGTTCTTTTCATAATCCTTGAGTTGCCGGAAGGCATAAGCAATGACTTTGCCTTCTTTCATGAGTACAACTCCAAGTCCCCACTTTGAGGCATCACTATATATGTCAAAACTTCTATCACTTTCTGGAACTGTAAGAATGGGAGCACTCGTCAATCTCTTCTTCAACTCAATAAAACTCCGCTCACAATCTTCAGTCCATTCGTACTTCTTATTCTTTCTGGTAAGGGCGGTTAGTGGAGAAGCTATCTTGGAGAAGTCCTCCACGAATCTTCTGTAGTACCCTGCTAATCCCAGAAAGCTCCGGATCTCACTAGCATTCTTTGGTCGATCCCAATTACTAACTGCTTCAATCTTGGCGGGGTCTACCATAATACCTTCCTTGGAAATGATGTGGCCTAGGAAAGCCACTCGGTCAAGCCAAAATTCACACTTTGAAAACTTGGCATATAATTTCTGTTGTTGTAGCGTCTTCAACACTACCCTCAGATGTTCGTCATGTTCTTCCTGAGACTTTGATTAGACTAGGATATCATCAATGAAGACTATGACGAACTTATCAAGAAACTCCTTGAAAACTCGATTCATTAGATCCATAAACGTTGCAGGGGCATTTGTCACTCCAAAAGGCATGACCACAAACTCGTAGTGTCCATATCTTGTTCGGAAAGCCGTTCTCGGCACATCACTCTCATTGACTTTGAGTTGATGGAACCTGACCGCAGATCTATCTTGGAAAACACGGTTGTCCCCTTAAACTGATCAAATAAATCATCTATCCTTTGCAAAGGATATTTGTTCTTGATAGTCACCTTGTTCAAGGCTCGATAATCTATGCACATCCACATAGATCCATCCTTCTTCTTGACGAACAACATAGGAGCTCCCCAAGGTGAATGACTAGGGCGGATGAAGCCCATGTCGAGCAACTCCTGTAGTTGTTCTTGCAGTTCTTTCAATTCTGCTGGCGCCATTCGATAAGGTGCCTTTGAAATCGGGTTGGTCCCTGGAGCCAACTCGATTTCCCGACTGGGAGGCAGTCCTGGTAACTCTTCAGGAAACACCTCCGGATAGTCACAAACTACCCGTACTTCTTCTTTCTTTATCTCTTCTCTTTGCCTTGCATCTACTATATGCGCTAAATAACCAGAACATCCATTATCTAACATCTTGTGAGCTTGTAGATTAGAAAGAAACCTTTTTGTCTTTCTCTTCGGGTCTCCGACAAACTCGAATGGAAGTTCTGCTTCTAGCGTGAACTTTACTCTTCTTCTGCGGCATTCAATAGAGGCACTGTACTTGATCAAGAAATCCATCCCTAAGATGATATCATTGTTGGAACTTGGATGGCTAGAGAGGGGGGGGGTGAATATAGCCAGATACAAAAATGACTTCTCTTTTGAACTTCTGCACTTAGGGTTAGTAGCACAGCAGAAGCAATACAAGTTTAACAGCAGAAACAGAAATACAGTAACTGAAAAACAAACCACACAGTCGCTAAGACGAGGATGTACAAGGTTCGGGGATAACTTGCCCCTACTCCTTGGCGTGCCCGTGAAGTGGGTGATCCCTTGATCGTTGGCAGATTAAGCCCCGGTGACCCGGATAAACAGCGCCTCCTTCTCGGTGGAGAAACCTCTCCACAAGTGTCTCAATAGGATACAAGGTAAGCTCACGAGGCTAAGGAGGAACCTCTCACAAGACAGTAGCAAGAAAGCTCAAGAGAGAAGCTACACAAGGAGCACAACAAACAGCGAAACCCACAGCCACACTTGCTTGTTTTCCTGTTCGTTCTTCTTGCCTCTGTTTCTCATCTTCCTCTTAAGCTCCTGCTTCATCGCCAGGCTCCATCAGCATCCCTTGAGCCAGCATGAACCCACTGACCTCCTTGAGCACTCAGTCCACTGAAGACCTCCACTCTAGCTGAGTCTCCGTCAGTCGCTAGCTGCTCCAGTTGCCGTTGAAACCTGAGAAGGAGAAACAAACAAACCTGCTCCAAGGAAAGCCTCCCATTGACCCTCCTTGAGTGTTTGAATCACCTGCTATCACATGCACACTCCAATAGAGGCTTAGCAAATCGATATCAAATGAAATCAGCAAGTAACAGAGAATCGGCAGTGAAAACAGACGCGATCAAAAACTTCTGACAGCGTATTTGAATTAAGGTTCTGCTCCTGATCGATCCCCAGACCGATCAGAGAGGATCCTGATCGGTCACCAGACCGATCCAGCAGTCTTCTGCACACTCCTAATTGGTCCCCAGACCTATCCAGTAGTTTGTTACATACTCCAGATCGGTCCCTAGACCAATCAGGCTGTGGCCTGATCGGTCACTAGACCGATCAGGACATGCTCAGACCGATCAGGACCCACCCTGATCGGTCATAGTGAAAAACTCGCGACATTTGATCATTCACCAGAACGATCCGAACAGTAAACCTGATCGGTCACCAGACCGATCAGGAGTCGATCAGTAAGGTTTGCCAAAGTCACCGTATGTTCCCTGATCGGTCACGAGACCGATCAGACATCGCTGGATCGGTCACCAGACCGATCCACGAGGGAACTCCGTGCCAACTTCCCTGATCGGTCACCAGACCGATCCAGGCAAGGCCAAACCCACTCTAAGTCACGAGAATAAGCCTCTAGCCCTTTTCTGACTCGTTCTTAGTCCCCCGGACCAAGACTCCGTGTCCAGTCTCACTCACTGGGACTTCAACCTAGCTTCCCAAGCTAGGACCTGGCTTCACTCACTAGGATTTCATCACCTAGCCCTCCAAGCTAGGACTTTTCACCCAACCCTCCAAGTTAGGACTTTTCACCTAGCCCTCCAAGCTAGGACTTTTCACCTAGCCCTCCAAGCTAGGACTTTTCACCTAACCCTCTAGGTTGGACTTTTCACCTAACCCTCCAAATTAGGACTTTTCACCTAGCCCTCCAAGATAGGACTTTTCACCCAACCCTCCTAGTTAGGACTTTTCACCTAGCCCTCCAAGCTAGGATTTCGTGCCCAGTCCGCGACTAGGACTTAATCCCCATGTGTTTAACCAGACTTAAATCAAAACTTAAATCGGTGTCAACACCAAAATAACAATCAGGGTTAGACTGCATCAACAATCTCCCCCTTTTTGTTGTTTGACACCCCGATTTAAGTTTAGGCATTGATGATCAATTGAAGGCAGTTCAATTATCGTAAGGGAATCAAAATTCTCCCCCTACAATAACCCTAAACTTAATCAACCATTTTCTCCCCCTTGTCAAACATCGAAAAGGGTATGGTTATTAAGTTGGAACATACCTCCCTCTCAAACACGGGTCTCTCCCCAAACCCAAAATAATCAAAGAATAATTTTTGAATTGCATATGAAGGGCATATACCATAAATGTATCATGGCAACAATGTATATGCATCATACGCCAAAAAGTGTAATTTCACATGAAAACATATACAGAAGTATATCATGGTCAAAGACTGTATATGTTTCATATGACAAGTAAGGAATGCAGCTGTATCCATCACATAATTCTGATTGGTCTCCATGACCGATCAGATTCATTGATTACTTGATATAGGAAAAATGTCTGATTAGTCTGGGGAGCTATCAATTTCAGACACATTTCTGAAACTCTGATACATTCCTGATCAGACTGCATTAACAATTTGCATTCCAAAACAAAGGTGTAGACTCCATTAATATTCGTCATTTCAGAAAAAATTCTGAAACACGACATTAAGACCAAGAGTGATGACTCAACAAACCCTTTCTTATGAATTTGAACATTCCAACATAGGTTTGTATCAAATCAGTATTAGGTTTTGTTCCAAGTATCTTGACCATCATCCTACTACTCAGTTCTATTGATACTTCATCAAAATTGATGAAGGGGGATTGGTCTGAGGAGTGGTCTGATACAATTTGGAATGATCTGAGAATCAGTATTGATCTGATCGGTCACCAGACCGATCAGACTTTCCTGGATCGGTCGGTGGACCGATCAGGGTGAGTCCTGATTGGTCTGTGGACCGATCTGGTTTGATACAGAGAGGTTTTCTGAACCAGATTTCAGAAACTGAGTTTCAGAAACTCTGAAATCAGATTTGTTTCATTGTACAGTTTCAAAAACGAGATTTCAGAAACCCTAATTCAATTAGATTCAATCCCATTGATCCTAAAGGGTTTCTTTTAACTAAAATCCATTTTCCAAAATGATCAACATGATTTGTGTTAGAGCATGATCAGTATTTTCTAAGCATGAAGTTGAATATCAAAACATGTTTGCATCAAAGCATGATCAGGTTCCCAAAATCTAAGTTAGATACTTCAAAACAGATTTGTATCAAGTCGATATTAAATTTGTATCAAAGTCAATGGATGATCAAGTTTTTTCAAAATATTTATCAATTTCATAATCCTCAACTCTGTCCAGCATGTTTGTATCAAGATAATATCAAAATATAATCGATTTTCCAAACATACCTATACAACATGAGTATCAAGATATGATCATGTGTGTATCAAAATATTCCAATTATGATCATGTTCATTCCAAACAATTTTGATAATCCAATCTACCTTGATAATCAGACTTTATAGCAAATCATGGAACTTGAGTGCTGAATTTTGAAACATCATAACTATGTGAGCATACTGTTCTTAACTAAAATTTTCATGCCATAGACTAATGTTAATAGCACATAGACTAAATCATGGCATACTTAATCATGTTCACCAAACAAAATACCTTAAGCAAAACCTAAGCCTAATCCTTAAGCTCATGTTTTTATCTATCAACACCTTATGAGTGATCAGTTCAAATTATGTGTTGATCTTGTTCTTAAACAAACTTGGCATGTCATAGATTAACATTAATAACACATACATTAAAGTCATGTCATACTCAACTAGGTTCATCTCAAACATAACACTTAAACCTAAGATATATCTTAAGTTATTGCAAGTATTTTGGCTAACTTCTAGATTTACAGTGAACTATGGAGTTCAATCCTAATCATGGCATATTGAAGCTAAAACTCATGGATTGGGTTGAAAAGTCATACTTCCAAGTGTGTATTAAGGTCATGGTTCCAACCGATTTAAAATCAAGTTTGTATTAGGCTTCCAAAGCAAGTATGCATGCAATCATGTTGTATACTACATACAAGAAAATCATGGCATATGTTCACCAAAGACAACCTCTTATGCTTGAACCATAAAATTCAATAATAAAACTGATCATCTTAAGCAATCCATGGTATAAGCAAGTTATGTGTCAATCTAAACCGTTCATGCAATATATATAAGTTTTCCAAAACTTGTAGATTTATTTTCAAGCATGGATATAATATTATTTGTTGCTTGAAAATTTTCTTACTACTCAAGTGAAATTTCATAAAACACTACATTCAAGAGTATATCATTATAATTGTGTTTGGAGTACCAATTATCAACAACCAATGTTGATAGATACTCCCCCTCAAATAATGCTTATACAATTCTAAATATTGAGGTTTTAGGTACCCAAATTTTGGGACCTAATGAACCTTCAATCAAAGACTTTGGCACCCTTGCCTTAGTCATTTTCTTTTTAACCCTAGGAACATTAGAATTATTTTGTGCACTAAATTGGGTTCTTGACATTAAGGATACAAAGGTTGGATCCTTAGATCGGTAACCTATACCGGCCTTATTGTAAACCGCCCTTTGGGAGTTTAAGATCATGTCTAGAGTTTTAGATCTAGTTGAGAATTTCTCAAGAATAATCTTGAGATTTTCAATTTCACCCTTCAAGATCTTGTTCTCATTTTCAAGGGATTCATTATGGAAGTCATTAATATCCTCAACCTTAGAGGATTTTAATTCTTTTACTTCCAACTTCAATGACTTAACATTATTCTTAGATTTCTTTAACAATTTGGTTAAACATGCGATAGCTCTATAGCACTTATCTAACTCGGGAGTGATTACCTCTTCATCATCCGAAGATGATGAAGGCGCGATTGAGGAGCTACTTGATTCATCATCACATTCCTCCTTTGACTCCTCTAGTGCCATGAAAGCAAAGTGATGGGTGCGCTTCTCCTCCTTTCCTGCCACAAAAGCAACCCCTTTCTCTTCGGAGCCTTGGTTAGAGATCTCATGTAATTCCATTTCACAGAATAGATCTTCTAACTTAACTAAGGAAAGATCCTTGGAAACCTTGTAGGCATCGACCATGGATGACCACAATGTATTCCTTGGAAAAGCTTTTAGAACTAACCTTACTAGATCCCGATTTTCTACCTTTTCATTGATGGAATGTAAGCCATTGAGGATCTCTTTGAATCTTCCATGGAGTTCACTTACCTTTTCATTTTCTTCCATGGACAGATTTTGGAGTTGATTGTGAAGGAGGTCCTTCTTGGCTATTCTTGAGTCCCGGGTGCCCTCATGGAGTTCGATAAGCTTATTCCATTGATCCTTTGCACTTGTGAAGGGACTAACCTTGATTAGCTGCTCTTTGTTCATCCCACATTGCAAGGTGACAACAGCTTTGGCATTGGCTTCCCCCTTTTAATTTGCTCAGCCGACCACATGGAGAAGTCAAGATCTTTTCCCTCAATATCCTTTGGAGGAGAGAAACCCTCCTTCACTGAGAACCACATGCTCATGTTTGTCTTCAAATAAAACTCCATCCTTGATCTCCAATATTGGAAATACCTGCCGTCGAAGAATGGATGTCGGTTTGTACTCAACCCTTCTCTTCCAGCCATCTTGTTGTAAGCTCTCGGATGTTAAGCCGTGAATAGAGCCCCAAGCTCTGATACCACATGTTGGAACTTGGATGGCTAGAGACGGGGGGTGGGGGTGGGGGTGAATATAGCCAGATACAAAAATGACTTCTCTTTTCAACTTCTGCACATAGGGTTAGTAGCACAGCGGAAGCAATACAAGTTTAACAGTAAAAACAGAAATGCAGTAACTTAAAAACAAACCACACAATCGCTAAGATGAGGATGTACAAGGTGTTGGGACCGGGTGCATGTTGACATGGATGCGGGTTCGTAATTTTAAAATTAATTACGTGTAGCGAAAGATTTAGCATAAATAATTTCTTAGATTATTTAACTACACATCTAAGCATGCAACTTTATCTTGTGTAAACATGATCATATATTTAAAATTTTGCAGAAACGTAAACTAATTTACTTATTACCTCGCGTAACTCGAAGGAAGGGACGAGATCCAACCGTTCTTGCTCTTCTCCACACCGCTCCTTTTGTTTCCCTCTTGAACGCCAGGTGACAACATCTCACTTCAGCCTCCAGCTGCTCACCTGCAACCACCAGCCACCACTGAGCTCTTCTGGACTCCCTGAGCTTCCCTCAGACCAGCCCTAGTCAGCAGCTCCAGCCAGCGCCAGTGTCCGTTGCAACCTGAGATGGAAAAACAGACAAACCTGCTCCAAGGAAAGGCCTCCATTGACTCTCCTTGAGTGTTTGAATCCATCCCTATCACCTGCAGCTCAATCAGAGTGTTAGCATAGCATATCAAGCAGAAAATCGTGTATCAGATGTTAAGCGCAGAGAATCGGATACGTTCAGACGCGATCAGACCGTCTGACAGTGCATTTTGAATTAAAGTGATCGATCACCGGACTGATCCAGGGCTCGTGGGTCGGTCACCAGACCGATCCACCACTTTGCTGGGACTCCCAGCTCTCGCGGCGACACAAGCCTGATCAGTCACCAGACCGATCAGAGTGAAGCCTGATCAGTCACCAGACCGATCAGGCTCAAGCCTGATCGGTCCACATCTGAGTGAACAGTAACCGCGGAAATCAAATCCTAAGTCTTTGATCGGTCACCGGACCGTTCACGAACTAATCAGCGGGAGAATCAACTCACTGTGGGCTCCCTGATCGGTCACCAGATCGATCAGGAGCAAGGCAGTGAGGAAGCTGCCTGCTCCCTGATCGGTCACCGGACCGATCAGGAGCCAAGCAACGAGGCAACAACCTGCTCCCTGATCGGTCACCAGACCGATCAGGATCCACATAGTAGGTTCCCAACCTCACTGTGTGCTCCCTGACGGTCACCAGACCGATTAGGAGCCACACAGTAGGTTCCCAACCTCACTGTGCGCTCCCTGATCGGTCACCAGACTGATCAGTCATTGCTGGATCGATCACCAGACTGATCCACGAAGGAGTAGCGTGCCAACTTCCCTGATCGGTCACCAGACCAATCCAGGGACTTAAACCTAGCCCTCCAAGCTAGGATTTCATCCACCTTAGCCCTCCAAGCTAAGAATTTTTAACCTAACCCTCCAAGTTGGGAATTTTCACCTAACCCTCCAAGTTAGGACTTTTCACCTAGCCCTCCAAGCTAGGACCTTTCACCCAACTCTTCCGAATTAGGACTTTTCCAGACCTAGCCCTCCAAGCTAGGACCTGACCCTCCAAGCCAGGACTTTTTCACCTAACCCTCTAAGTTGGGACTTTTCACCTAACCCTCCAAGTTAGGACTTTTCACCTAGCCCTCCAAGCTAGGAATTTTCACCCAACCCTTCCGAATTAGGACTTTTCAATACCTAGCCCTCCAAGCTAGGATTTTCCACACCTAACCCTCCAGGTTAGGATTTTCCAACACCTAGCCCTCCAAGCTAGGATTTTCTATACCATGCCTAATCCCCGATCAGGACTTAATCATAATCATCATAATCATCAACCTAAACTAAAATTGGTGTCAACACCAAAACAACAATCAAGGTCAGACTGCATCAACAATCTCCCCCTTTTTGTTGTTTGAAAACCCGATTTTAAGTTTAGGGATTCCCAATCAATTTTCTCAAATTCAGAATCATAGGGGAATCAGGATCCTCCCCCTACGACATAATCATCCTAAACTTAACCAACCACACTCTCCCCTTTGTCGAACACCGAAAAGGGTCTAGAGGGGCTGTTAAGTTTAACCATACTCCCCCTCAACCCTAGGGGTTTCCCAAAACAACAAGGATATGAATGAATAATTTTGACAAATATTTGAATACATATGACAAAGATAAGGCATGGCAAAACAAGCATATGTATCATATGGGCAAGGCATCATAAGCAAAATCATAAGCATACATAATAATATAGAATGAGGCATACAAGCTGATAGTAATCATGTGAACACATATAAGCCAACATCCTAAACATGATAAGGCAAATATAAAATACATGCAAAATATCAGATGCATCATATCGCATCAAAGTCAAGACAGTTCAAAAGAACTGAGTACAATCAAATATGACACTCATCATAACAGTCAATGCCATCAATCCCCCACGTGGTCATCGTCTAAAGAATCAGCAATATATATAACACCCCCTGGCGGAGGGCTGCTGAGGGACGCACCACTAAGAAATGTATGATGATACCACTCCTCATACCATGTATCCTGTAGTGCGCTGATCTCAGAGACATCAGATGCTAGAGCATCGAGACGGCGATCGAAAGACTGAAACTCTGAGCTGACCTCCTGGCGCCAGAGCTCAGAAATGTGTAACTCGTGCTGCAGCATCCGCTCTAGCTCCGCAACCTGCCAACGAAGGTCAGGAGCCCACTCATCGTAATCTGCTGTAACAGCATGCCGCTCCTGGGTATGGGCTGCTCCTGGTAACTCCCCCACTCGTCTTCGATCCTTCCACCTTAGCCCCTGCGGCCCGACAACAATGCCGGACTAAGCGAGCATGCGACGATCCAGGCGGTAGTCCTGTCGAACCATGGGCACAGTGCGGCCCTATGAAACATCGATACCTACGGACTGCAGATAATTAGTAATGATATGGCCAAAGGGCATGTAAACCGTCTGACCATACATCTGGCTATGGACGATGATGGAGAAATAAAGAGAAGTCACTGGATCAAAGTCTAACTGCTGATGCATCCCATAGAGCATCAAGCCGTGGAATGGATGAATCTCATCCAGGTGCTTTGTGGTAGTAGGAAGGAGATAGTTAGTGATGAGCTTAAACAAAACATAGTCTATGGGGGAAAGATGGAGAGCAGGAAATGTGGGAAAATCACAGTCACGCTCATTGGAACCCCTTGGCTTGGGATGACCTAGAAAATACTCATAGATGGAGTCAGGAGTGGCTCCAGCAAAGGGAACCGGTAAGGGATCCGGAAGATAGGGATAGAGTGAAAAGGCATTCTCGGACCGGCGACATCCAAGAAAGGTAGTGAAAGCAGATAGAGTAAAGTCAAGGTCAACACTAGCGACATGGGTCCTCCACCCCGTGCCCTCTCCACTAACCATATTATTATAAAATTCAGAGACCAAATTAAAGTTTTATTGGCCTCTCTAAGAAAAGGATGGTTTGAAGCTCATAGTATTTAATAATTTGTCGTATCGTGGGACAATGTTCGTAAATGTAGGTTTGATCCACCGATTGACATGGCATAAGTTTGAAGGTATGCCATTGAAAATTTAGAGCATAATGAATGTTTTGAAATCGAGTATGTGGAAGTGGTGGAGGCCTTGAGGGAGGTGTAGATGTTGAAGGGCCTTTGCCCTTTGAGCTTTCCTCCATTAGTTCCTTTCCCTTAGATGATTTTCTAAATATTAGAATTTAAGAATTGATCATGCACATAGTTTAAGTCAATTGAGCAAGAGCGAATTGATCATATGAACATGGATTAATCAAGGACCCAAGATTTGATCACGGAAAAAAGAATCATGTGAACATAAGGTGAAATTGATCATATGAAGACCGTTTAATCAAGGACACAAGATTCAATCACAGGAGAAATAATCAAGTAAGCATAAGGTAGAATTGATCAATGATAGGACATGGCAACGATGGGTCACGGCCAAAATAGGAGGTCACGACACAATACCAAAACATGGTTAGCCCCAAATATACAATCCATGAACTGATCCAAAAAGAAATTAACCAAAAATGCTTACTTAGGTGCCATTGAAGAAGTTCTTGAAGGTTCGGGGACCGATCGGCCCTACGCCTGATCGGTCCAGTGACCGATCAGGGTTCCTAATATTGCTTGATACAATATGAAATTTTCAGTTTCAGACTTCCAAGTGATTTTTGACAAGATCTGATGAAAGATATCGATCTTGGAAGTGACCCCTTGACTAAGATTGATCCCTGAACAAAGATCAAAGGTCCTTATAGGTTCAACAATCACTTTGCTCCACCCAAGTGGAGTCAAACTCAATCAACAATCATTCAATCAAATTCAAACAAGATTGTGTCAAATTCAAGTTTCCAATCAAGTTTCCTTGATTGGAATATCCAAGTATGATCATGGAGTCAAATACACATATGTTATGCATTGGTTTTCCCCATACTTGGTCACCGTAGTGATTTTTATCTCGTCAACTTAATTTCTCAAGGGATGCATTGACATTTTGAGAAATTGAGTTGATCCTAGCATCTCACCCCATTTCTAGCAAGCAAAAACGTTTTGGTAAGCCTTATAGTTTGTGTGAGATGTCCCCAAAGTTACCCAATTGTATCCCAACAATTTCGAAATAATCACAAAGGGTTTTGGATGCATTTTGATCCTATGAAGCGCGACACATTCCCAACTCCCTTCTCAAGAAGCTAAACTCATTTTTGGGGAGTGGTTTAGTGCAAATGTCAGCGAGGTTTGACTTGGACTCTACATGTGAGAGTACAATATCTCCCCTAGCAACATGATCCCTAATGAAGTGGTGACGTACTTCAATATGTTTGGTCCTAGAATGATGGACTGGATTCTTTGTTAGGTTAATTGTGCTAATGTTGTCACACAACATTTGCACACCCTTGTAGCTTAATTCATAGTCTTCTAGGGTGTGAATCATCCACAACAATTGTGATACGCTCTCTCCCATGGCGATATATTCTGCCTCGGTCGTGGAGAGAGCAACACAATGTTCTTCCGACTTGACCAACTAACTAAAGATGATCCTAGAAATTGGCAACCCCCACTTGTGCTTTTTCGATCCAACTTACATCCAGCGTAGTCGAAATCGGTATAGCCGATTAAATCAAATGATTCGGTACGGGGATACCAAAGACGGACTCCAATTGTGCCTTTCAGATATCCCAAAATTCTCTTAACAGTGATTAGATGAGATTCCTTGGCACAAACTTGATAGCTAGCGCACATACCCACAGCAAAAAGAATATCAGGTCGACTAGCTGTGAGGTATAGCAAACTACCTATCATGCTCCGATATTGAGTCAAATCAACAGGTTTACCACTCTCATCATTATCTAATCTTGTGTTTGTGGCCATGAGAGTAGTTACCTCTTTTGAATCACTCATATTGAATTTTCGAAGCATTTCTTGAGTATACTTCGATTGGTGCACATGGATCCCATTTCGGGTTTGCTAGATTTCAAGTCCAAGGAAGAAGGTCAACTCTCCCACCAGACTCATTTCAAATTCATTTTTCATGTGTCCAATGAATTCATTTAAATAGCCCTTGTTATTTGAGCCACAAATAATATCATCGACATATACTTGGGCTACAAAAATATTATCACCATCTCTCCATAGAAACAGTGTAGGGTCTATTTGGCCTCTTACAAAGCCTTTTTCAATTAAGAACGTCGACAACCGCTCGTACCAAGCTCGGGGTGCTTGTTTAAGACCATAAAGTGTCTTTTTGAGCTTGAACACGTGGTTTGGGAATTCAGTACTCTCAAACCCCAGAGGTTGTTCGACATAGACCTCTTCTCTAATCAAACCATTTAGAAAGGCCGATTTGACATCCATTTGATATAACTTGAAGCCTCGATGTGCTGAAAATGCAATCATCAATCGGATGGATTCTAATCGTGCCACGGGAGCATAGGTCTCATCATAATCAAGGCCTTCGACTTGACTGTAGCCCTTGGCTACTAAGCGTGCCTTGTTTCTAATGATTTCTCCCTTGTGGTTCAATTTATTTTTGAAGACCCATTTGGTTCCAATGATGGTGGTCTTCTTAGGTCTAGGGACTAAGTCCCAAACATGACTTCCTTCGAATTGAGCTAGTTCGTCTTGTATTGCAATGATCCAATCGGGATCATTTAATGCTTCATCAATTTTTCTAGGTTCAATTTCGGAAATTAGGGCAACCTCATTAGCCTCATTCCTAAAGAATGATCTAGTTCTAACCCCATGATGGATGTCTCCAACAATTTGGTCTTGGGGATGACTAGAGGCTAGTCTAGTTTGCCTAGGTGTTGGTGGTGCTTTTTGAATGGGTTCACTAGACACAAGCTCAGCCTCAGGATCCGGCTGATCTATGGATTGTCTAGGCTCACCGTCATCGGATTCATCACCATCAACAACATTTGGACTCTCATTCAAACTTAGTCTCCTATGTTCGAATTGGACTTCATCTTCTGGTTGTTCATTGGCTTTTGGAATTTCCTCAAAGACAACATCAGAAGACTCTTCAACCAATCTAGACTTCTTATTGTAGACTCGGTAGGCTTTGCTAACCAGGGAATACCCGACTAGTATCCCTTCATCAGCCTTTGCCGTGAACTTTCCAAGGTGATCCTTGGTGTTTAGGATGAACACCTTACAACCAAACACCCTAAGGTGTTTAACCGTAGGTGGTTTTCCAAACCAAAGTTCATGGGGAGTCTTTCCTAAGAACCTATGGATGAGGACTCGGTTTTGCACATAGCATGCTGTATTTACAGCTTCAGCCCATAAGTAACTCGGTAGTGAGTACTCATTAAGCATGCTTCGTGCGGCCTCTGGTAATACACAGTTCTTCTTCTCTACAACACTATTTTGTTGTGGTGTTCTAGGAGTGGAGAACTCATGTTTATAACCTCTATCTTGACAAAATTCTAAAAACCGTTGGTTTTGAAATTCACCTCCATGATCACTTCTAATTGTCTTAATAGTTGATGATTTTTCATTTTCAACTCTTCTACAAAAAGAAATGAAGACATCTAAGGTTTGGTCCTTATGTTTTAGAAAATAGGTCCATGTATATCTAGTAAAGTCATCAATGATAACAAAGCCATATCTACTTCCATTCAATGATATGATAGTACTACAATCAAATAGATCCATGTGAAGTAAATCTAAAGCGGTAGATGGACTTTTACCTTTATGTGCAGATTTTGTTTGCTTACCCATTTGACATGCATCTCAAAGTTTGTCCTTTTCATACTTGATGCTTGGTAAGCCATGAACTAATTCCTTGTTGGCCAACTTCCGGATGTTCTTCATATTCACATGTGCAAGTCTCCGGTGACAAAGGGTGAACTCTTCTTCTTTTGACATGAAACACTTAGCAGAAACATTAGTAGCACTTTTAAATAAACTTGATAAATATTGTCTACTCTTGTTCCTACTAGTACCGCGTCCAAGGTGTCATGTTGTCTAACTAGACATTGACTTGGTTGAAAATCAATTGTGTAACCCGTGTCACACAATTGACTGGCACTTAGGAGATTGAATGTCATCCCCTTGACTAGAAGGACATTTGAGATTCTAAGACATTCGGATATTTGAATGTCTCCTATTCCTATGACCTTAAGACTACCATTGTTACCAAATGAAACATTACCTCTACTTTTCTTGTGAAGTGTGGTAAACAATGATCTATCCCCGGTCATGTGTTTGGAGCACCCACTATCAACGAACCAAGTTGATAGATGCTCCCCCTCAATCATAACCTACACAATTCGAAAAACAGAAGTTTTAGGTACCCAAACCTTGGGACCTAAAGCACCTACTAAACAAGACTTAGGCACCCATGCCTTAACAACTTTCTTTTGAATCTTGGATATCCTAGATTGTCTCGTATCAGTCCTAGACATCAAAGATACGAATGAAGGTTCTTTGGGTCGGTAACCAATACCGGCCCTATTGTAGACTGCCCTTTGGGCATTCAAGATCATGTCTAGGGTCTTAGAGCTAGTTGAGAACTTCTCAAGAATATTCTTGAGTCTCTCAACTTCACTCTTCAATGATTTGTTTTCTTATTCTAGCAATTCATCATGTAAATCATCTACATCCTCAACCCTAGAGGATTTCAAGTGTTCAACCTCAAGTTTTAATGATTTAATTTCATCCTCTAACATCTCAACATGCAAGTCATCTATGTTATCATCCTTAGATGCTTTCAATTGTTCAATTTCTAATTGCAATGTTTTATATCCTTATTTTTTGACTTCTTTAACATATTGGTTAAATATGCAATAGCTCTATAACATTTTTCTAATTCGGGAGAAGTTACCTCTTCATCATCCGAAGATGATGAAGCCACGTTTGAGGAGTTGGAAGATTCATCACTGCTCTCTTGATCTCCCAATGCCATGAGTGCCACATGCCTTGTGCTCTTCTCCTCCTTCTCTTCATCGGATGAGCTTGAGGAGGATTCATCCCAAGTGGCCTTCAAGGCCTTCTTCTTCTTCTTGGATATTTTTTCTTTCTTTTTGGATTTCTCCTCCTTCTTCTTTAGCTTTGGGCATTCACTCTTGAAGTGCCCTTTCCTACCACACTCAAAACAAGATACATTAGTCTTATCAACTTTAGCTTCACTAGGGTTACCTTTACCCTTAAAGCGTCGATCCCTTCTCATCATCCTTCTCACAAAATTCGCCATCTCGAAGGAGGAAGAGCTGCTGCCATCTTCCTCGGAATCGGACTCGGATTAGAAAGAGGATGAAGATGAAGAGACTTCCTTCTCCTTCTTCTTCTTCTTGTTGGATCGGTCCCCTGCAACTAAGGCAATCCCCTTCTCCTTGGGGCCTTTGTTAGCCATTTCATGCAATTCCATTTCACAAAACAAATCATCTAACTTAACAATTGATAAATCCTTGGAGACTTTGTAGGCATTCACCATGGATGACCACAAAGTATTCCTTGGAAATGCTTTTAGCACATACCTCACAAGGTCGCGATTCTCGACCTTTTCATCAATTTAATGAAGGCCATTGAGGACTTCCTTGAACCGGCTATGTAGCTCACTTACTGTTTCATTCTCCTTCATGGAGAGATTTTGAAGTTGGTTGAGGAATAAGTCCCTCTTGGCGATTCTTGAATCTCGAGTGTTCTCGTGGAGTTCGATGAGCTTGTTCCACAAGTCTTTTGCACTTGTGAATTGACCGACCTTGATGAGTTGGTCTTTGTTCATGCCGTATTGTAGAGTGACCACCGCCTTCGCGTCGGCTTCACTCTTTCAAGTTTGTTCGGCAGTCCACCGCCACGATTCAAGTTCCTTGCCTTCATCGTCCTTTGGAGGGATGAAATCCTCCTTCACCGCGAACCAAGTGTTGATGTCCATCTTCAAGTAATACTCCATCTTTGATCTCCAATATTGAAAGTCAGCGCCATCAAAGAAAGGAGGTCGGGTGGTGCTAGAGCCTTCTCTCAATGCCATGGATGATAGCTCTCGGTTGTTAATCCGCAAAAACAGAGCCCCAAGCTCTGATACCACTTGTTGGAACTCGGATGGCTAGAGAGGGGGGGGGGTGAATATAGCCTATCACTTGAACTTTAGCTCTTATCAAAATTCTGCACTTAAACCGTTTAGTAGCACAGCGGAAAGAAAAGAAACAGAGTATGCAGAAAATCAAAACCCTAAACTATGAGCAAACACAATACGCTAACAAGAGGATTTATAAGGTTCGGGAATAACTTGCCCCTACTCCTTGGTGTGCCCGTAAGGTGGGCGATCCCTTGATCGTTGGCAGATCAAGCCCCAGAAGATCCGGATAGAAAGCAACCTCCTTCTCGGTGGAGTAACCTCTCCACAGCGTTTCAATCACAGATATAGTTTTAAGCACAATGAAACACAAGAAAGATCTTACTTAGCACTTAGCAAAGACAAGAACACAGCAATCTTCTTCCAAGCTCCACCCAGCAACGATCTCACGCAAGAACCCTTTCTTTGTGTCTTCTCGCTGTTGGACTCAAATCCTCTTGTTCCTTCCTCCAAGTGCTCAAGCAAGGGATGGTTGTTTCAAGGATCACAGTAGCCTTCTCAAGAGAGGATGATCAGCTAGGAGCACAAAGCACACAGCAAGAAATCGCATCTCAAAACCAAGGCAACAACAACTCGTTCTTGCACTTCTCCACACCGCTCCTTTTGTTTCCCTCTTGAACGCCAGGTGACAACATCTCACTGCAGCCTCCAGCTGCTCACCTACAACCACCAGCCACCACTGAGCTCTTCTGGACTCCCTGAGCTTCCCTCAGACCAGCCCCAGTCAGCAGCTCCAGCTAGCGCCAGTGTCCGTTGCAACCTGAGATGGAAAAACAGACAAACCTGCTCCAAGGAAAGGCCTCCATTGACTCTCCTTGAGTGTTTGAATCCATCCCTGTCACCTGCAGCTCAATCAGAGTGTTAGCATAGCATATCAAGCAGAAAATCGTGTATCAGATGTTAAGCGCGGAGAATCGGATACGTTCAGACGCGATCAGAGCATCTGACAGTGCATTTTGAATTAAAGTGATCGGTCACCGGACTGATCCAGGGCTCGTGGGTCGGTCACCAGACAGATCCACCGCTTTGCTGGGACTCCCACCTCTCGCGGTGACACAAGCCTGATCAGTCACCAGACCGATCAGAGTGAAGCCTGATCGGTCACCAGACCGATCAGGCTCAAGCCTGATCGGTCAACGTCTGAGTGAACAGTAACCGCGGAAATCAAATCCTAAGTCTTTGATCGGTCACCGAACCATTCACGAACTGATCAGCGGGAGAACTCAACTCATTGTGGGCTCCCTGATCGGTCACCAGATCGATCAGGAGCAAGGCAGTGAGGAAGCTGCCTGCTCCCTGATCGGTCACCAGACCGATCAGGAGCCAAGCAACGAGGCAACAGCCTGCTCCCTGATCGGTCACCAGACCGATCAGGAGCCACACAGTAGGTTCCCAACCTCACTGTGCGCTCCCTGATCGGTCACCAGACCGATCAGGAGCCACACAGTAGGTTCCCAACCTCACTGTGCGCTCCCTGATCGGTCACCAGACCGATCAGGAGGCACACAGTAGGTTCCCAACCTCACTGTGCGCTCCCTGATTGGTCACCAGACCGATCAGTCATTGTTGGATCGGTCACCAAACCGATCCACGAAGAGCAGCGTGCCATCATCCCTGATTGGTCACCAGACCGATCCAGGGACTTTAACCTAGCCCTCCAAGCTAGGATTTCATCCACCTTAGCACTCCAAGCTAAGGATTTTTCACCTAACCCTCCAAGTTAGGACTTTTCACCTAGCACTCCAAGCTAGGACTTTTCACCCAACTCTTCCGAATTAGGACTTTTCCAGACCTAGCCCTCCAAGCTAGGACCTGACCCTCCAAGCCAGGACTTTTTCACCTAACCCTCCAAGTTGAGAATTTTCACCTAACCCTCCAAGTTAGGACTTTTCACCTAGCCCTCCAAGCTAGGAATTTTCACCCAACCCTTCCGAATTAGGACTTTTCAATACCTAGCCCTCCAAGCTAGGATTTTTCACACCTAACCCTCCAGGTTAGGATTTCCAAACACCTAGCCCTCGAAGCTAGGATTTTCCATACCATGCCTAATCCCCGATCAGGACTTAATCATAATCATCATAATCATCAACCTAAACTAAAATCGGTGTCAACACCAAAACAACAATCAAGGTCATACTGCATCAACAGATACTATTGCATAAAGTTCTGGTCCCATAAAGAACTCCATTTAATGTTATGTAACAGCAATTGTTACTAAAAGTTAAATGGTAACCCTTTTCATTCAAGCATGAAATAGATACAATGTTCTTTATTAACGAAGGAACAAAATAACAATTATCCAATTCTAAGACAAGTCCAGTAGAGAGCTTTAGCAAATATGTTCCGATGGCAATAGCAGTAATCTTTGCTCCATTTCCAACTCGCAAATTCGCTTCACCCTTGACAAGTCTTCTTCTATTCCTTAGCCCTTGTATGTCATTACATATATGTGAGCTACACCCAGTATCAAGTACCCAGGTGTACGAGGAAATAGAGTGACATTCAATAATGAAGATGCCTGAAGAGGATGGGGCATCGAATGCCTTCTTCTTCAAGGACTCAAGATAAACCTTGTAGTTTCTTCGCCAGTGGCCCTCCTTACCGCAGTGATGACAAGTGCCTTTTGGTGCCTTTTCAATCCTTTTGGCCTTAGTTAACTTATTGGTGTCCAAAATGGAACGCAAATTCAGAGAAGACATGATCAGGTGATTATCCTAGAAATACAAATTAAGGTTATGTGATGAGAATGATAAAGAATGCATCAATATACATTAATTAAATTCTATTTATTTTTCGAATTGAATAACCCTTTTTATCAATTCGGGAGATCGTAGAAACATCTCCAAATAGGTTGATATCTAACCATAGATAAGAACAACTATGGCTGGAGTCCATCAAGTTATTTTAGCTATGAAGGTAGGTAATTATACCGATTATATATTACACATATGTAACTATCACATTATGCTATCAACTAATTGAATGTTTGCATATATCATTGGGTTGTTAACTCATTAACAAGTATGCAACAATATACATAGCACCCAACTGCACATCTCTTTACATCGACCTTGGCTGTGGCACAACAAATCGATGCTCCAAGCTTAAGGTTGACCCATTAATCAAGAAATAGTTTTAATATGGTTGGAGCTCATTCAACCGTTTAGTCAGGCTTGGATGTGTCCAACAACCAAAACTAAGGATTGACCTCTGACTCCATCTATATTAATCATAAACTAATTCCATGGTTTGAACATGTTGAGGTTCAAGCCGGGCATGGATGTGTCCATCAACCCAAACGAGAAACAAAACTCCGGTTCTAACCATATTAATGGAAGGTGTTGGCCTTAATATTTTGTAAGGGGTTTTGGGTCTCATCCTTTTCTTTTATGCACATTCATGATATATAATTATGGCATGTACTAACGATTTCCTTAATAAGTATGTATGTGACTCAATTTATCAAGTCTCATTAATTGAATTAGGAACTGGATTTCCTAATTCTAATTTCATACTTTATTCAAGGAATTGTTTTGGGAAACAATTTCCTAATTTATCATAATCAATTTCGGAAATAATATGTTTAAGACTTTGATTTCTCTAAATCAAATCTTATTAAATTAAGAGTCAGATTCCCTTAATTCAACCACATATTATTTTCATGAAAATCTTATTTAAGGAAATATACTCTATAGGAAACAATTTTCCTAATTAATTTTGGAGACAATAATATGTAAGAGCATCACCTCATAAATCAAATAAGGAAATTATCGTTTGAGAATCACCTCAAAATTTCCAAGATTTGAACACATATTTTATTTATGGAAAATTAATATCAATAATTTAATTTGGACGGCTCCCCGAGGCTCAATCCAAAATAAGAATTTATTGATAATATAATTTGGACGGCTCCCCGAGGCTCAATCCAAATTAAACATTTGACAGCTTAAATTCAATTTAGGAAATTTAATTATAACAACTAACTTTAAATTGAACGGCTCCTTGAGGCTCAATTCAAAATAAAGAATTTTGTAAATAATTTTATTTCCAATTATGAATTTAAATGTCAATTAATATTCCCATAATTTGTCTAGACTTTCTTGAAAGAAATTACCCAAAATTGCGAGCTTTCCATAAATGTAAAGTTTCCAAAATTAAAAGGTATTCAGAATAATTGTATGTTTTTGGTACAAAGAAAACTTACGTATTTCCAAAATTGGAAAATTTCCAAAATAGGAAATTTTCAAAATTGGAAAGTTTCAAAAAATGGAAAGTTTTCACAATTATCATAAAATTTCAGAAACAGAGGTATTTCAAAAGTTTGCGAAATTTCATGAGGATTTCCAAACCTTGAAATTCCTAAATCGGAAATTTACCATAATTGGAAAGTTTTCATAATTGGAAAATTTTCCAAAATTGAGATCATGACAAAGTTTTCTGCAAAACAATTATATGATTATGTCGAACACTAATCGGCTCAGATACCACTGTTGGGACCGGGTGCATGTTGACATGGATGCGGGTTCGTAATTTTAAAATTAATTACATGCAGCGGAAGATTTAGCATAAATAATTTCTCAGAATATTTAACCACACACCTAAGCATGCAACTTTATCTTGTGTAGACATGATCATATATTTAAAATTTTGCAGAAATATAAACTAATTTACTTATTACCTCGCGTAACTCGAAGGAAGGGACGAGATCCAACCGTAAGCGTCCCTTGGAAGCTCCGCCTCTATTCGCGTCCACGCCGAGTATCTTCGGGATGACTTCGCAAAGCCACGAGTTTCGTGTTCTCGAGAACTACTAGATTCTCCGAGAACGCGACAAGAAAAACCAAGAGAGAAGTAATCACATCGGAAAAACTCACTACCAAGGTTGGCCGGAATCACAATTCCGGCGAGAAGGAGGAAGATGACTTGCGCCCAATCCCAAGGTGATGATGTCCGGAGAGGAAGATCGTCCCGACGGAAGAACTTCGTCGCCTCAATGCTTCTCCTTGTGCTCACGGCAAGAAGAAGGGAGAAGAACCTTCTGCCCGGCCAAGAGGAAGAAGGGAGGAGAGGGAGAGAGCCTAGGCAAGAATACTTGGATGGATCATCTTTCACGGCACCCCTTGGGTCCTTTATATAGGGAGCTCCTCCTCAATCAAGCCTCTCAATTTTGGCATAATTTTTATATCAAACCATAATTGATTTTTGTCTCATGATTAAAATCAAATTTTAATTCATGATAAAAAACAATTAAGCCTTTTAATTTTGGCATAATTTTTATATCAAACCATAATTGATTTTTGTCTCATGATTAAAATCAAATTTTAATTCATGAAAAAATCAATCAAGCCTTTTCCATCTTATGGAATAAATCTCCAATCAATCCATGATTGATTAAAATAAAACAAAAGAGAAGGAGAGAGAGGGCCGGCCAAACCAAGGAGAATATTCTCCTTGGCCGGCCCATCTTGGTTCAAATAAATTACGGGCCAAAATTTACACACAGGAGAATTCAACTCAAGTGATCAGCCAAGTTTTAATCCAAACCATAGGTCCATGGTTCAAAACCCACCAATGGATTAAAATTTGTCATCTTTGATTTATTATAATTTTTTATAAAACAAACCAACTCATTGGTTTATTTTAATTCAAATAATCCCATGGATTATTTTAAGCTTATAATAAAACATATCACCTTGGATCAAATCCCTTAATGAATTAAACTTATTTAATTCACCCATTAAGTCTTTAAACACTTAGCCATTCTATGCTTTAGATGCGTCTGAAATAAACTCAGTTTTGACTAATCGTCTGGCTCAACCAAACTTAATCTTTCTTGATTGGAAAATCCAATTTTCAACTCGTTTTAAATCCCTTGGATTACTCGTAGTGCGTGTGACTAAATAGGCTTTTGATTTATGTTGGTCGTCTATAATTAATCAATTAATTATAGAACGATCATGAGTGGCACCTAGTAGTACATCATGATCCTCAATTAATCGAAAGATCAACGGTTGACCTCAGAAACAATTCTGAAACCCTTCAGCAGCTATAATGAATCGTGCCCCATTCCCTTCACCATCTTATACCCACTTGGTTCAGGACATGGTCTATGTGTGTCAGTACCCACTAGGCTGACTACGTCACACCTAGCCCAAGTAACGTTTTCTCGTCCTACGGATTCTAATTACTCTCATGTATTTAAGAGATTCATACTCTGAACATGGCATGCTCTGGCCAGAGGCTTCGAGTAACAATCCGACGATAGGCCTCGGGTATATATCTCCTCGCAAGGAGTGGTGAATCCTTTGTAGATTGTTCAAACATCTTCGGGCACTTCGGCTTATACCCAATCATCCTGGGTCCACACCTCCTTGGAGATGCTTGCTTAAGATGTCAAAGTATAAGTCTCCATGACCAAGATGACTTGAACACCGCAAGTCAAAGGAACATCGTACTTAAGCTGCAGTATGAACTTCACTGACATATCTATATGTAGATTACCATATGAAGTTTTACAACCAGTCACTCCAATGAACTAGTTCCCTTAACTAGCATTCATGTTTATCTCCGGACATCTCAATGTCACCAGCCAGTGAGAATCAGCTGATTAGAAAATAACCCATGCTAGTCTCAACAGAATTGATAGTGTTCGTATTTATCAATTCATAGACTAGGGACAATTTCAATACTTCACAATTGCACATGTAGAGATAATCACGAGTTGTGAATTCATCACAAACTCTCTCATGCTGTGAATTGTATTGCGGATATTCAGTAAATGAGTTTAAGATCTCAATCAAATACACAAACATGTATACTCAAATAGTGAATATTCATTTATTAGAATAAATGATTACAATCATAAGGCGATTACCTTAGGACACTTCTCATGGATCACTAACACAAGGTTCGGGGATAACTTACCCCTACTCCTTGGCGTGACCATGAGGTGGGCGATCCCTTGATCGTCGGCAGATCAAGCCCCGGTGACCCAGATAAAATAGCGCCTCCTTCTCGATGGAGAAACCTCTCAACAAGCCTCTCAATAGGATACAAGGCAAGCTCACGAGACTAAGGAGGAACCTCTCACAAGACAGTAGCAAGAAAGCTCAAGAGAGAAGCTACACAAGGAGCATAACAACAACAGCGAAACCCACAACCACACTTGCTTGTTTTCCTGTTCGTTCTTCTTGCCTCCTCTGTTTCTCATCTTCCTCTTAAGCTCCTGCTTCATCGCCAGGCTCCATCAGCATCACCTGAGCCAACCTGAACCCACTGACCTCCCTGAGCACTGAGTCCACTGAAGACCTCCTCTCCAGCTGAGTCTCCGTCAGTCGCCAGCTGCTCCAGTTGCCGTTGAAATCTGAGAACGAGAAACAAACAAACCTGCTCCAAGGAAAGCCTCCCATTCACCCTCCTTAAGTGTTTGAATCACTTGCTATCACCTGCACACTCCAACAGAGGCTTAGCAAATCGATATCAAATGAAATCAGCAAGTAACAGAGAATCGGCAGTGAAAATAGACGCGATCAGAAACTTTTGACAGCGTATTTGAATTAAAGTTCTGCTCCTGATCGGTCCCCAAACCGATCAGAGAGGACCCTGATTGGTCACCAGACCGATCCAGTAGTCTTCTGCACACTCCTGATTGGTCCCCAGACCTATCCTGCAGTCTGCTGCATACTCTAGATCGGTCCCCAGACCAATCAGGCTATGGCCTGATCGCTCACCAAACCGATCAGGACATGCTCAGACCGATCAGGACCCACCCTGATCGGTCATAGTGAGAAACTCGTGACATTTGATCGTTCACCAGAACGATCCGAACAGTAAACCTGATCGGTCACCAGACCGATCAGGAGACGATCAGTAAGGTTTGCCAAAGTCACTGTATGTTCCCTGATCGGTCACGACACCGATCAGACATCGCTGGATCAGTCACCAGACCGATCCACGAGGGAACTCCGTGCCAACTTCCCTGATCGGTCACCAGACCGATCCAGGCAAGGTCAAACCCACTCTAAGTCACGAGAACAAGTGTCCAGCCCTTCTCTGACTCGTTCTTAGTCCCCCAGACCAATACTCCATGCCCAGTCTCACTCACTGGGACTTCAACCTAGCTTCCCAAGCTAGGACCTGGCTTCACTCACCAGGATTTCATCACCTAGCCCTCCAAGCTAGGACTTTTCACCCAACCCTCCAAGTTAGGACTTTTCACCTAGCCCTCAAAGCTAGGACTTTTCACCTAGCCCTCCAAGCTAGGACATTTCACCTAACCCTCCAACCTAACCCTCTAAGTTGGGACTTTTCACCTAACCCTCCAAGCTAGAACTTTTCACCCAACCCTCCAAGTTAGGACTTTTCACCTAGCCCTCCAAGCTAGGACTTTTCACCTAACCCTCCAAGTTGGGACTTTTCACCTAACCCTCCAAGTTGAGACTTTTCACCTAACCCTCCAAGTTAGGACTTTTCACCTAGCCCTCCAAGCTAGGACTTTTCACCCATCCCTCCAAGTTAGGACTTTTCACCTAGCCCTCCAAGCTAGGATTTCGTGCCCAGTCCGCGACTAGGACTTAATCCCCATGCATTTAACCAGACTTAAATCAAAACATAAATCGGTGTCAACGCTAAAATAACAATCAGGGTTAGACTGCATCAACAATCATAATCCTTCATGTCAAAGACTACTAAATCACTATAGAGTTCTCGATTGGAAATATGAATTGGCACAACTCTCAACCACTGAGTGGATGCCATGACCTCCCCCGAAGGGAGGGTCGTTAGGAACTCATCCTTCAACACCTTTGGTGGAATCCCTAGTTTCTTGGAGAAATGATATTGACATAAAAGAATTGTTGGAACTTGGATGGCTAAAGAGGGGGGGGGGTGAATATAGCCAGACACCGAACTTTAGCACTTATCGATTTTCTGCACTTCAAATGTTAGTAGCACAGCGGAAGCTAAAGAAAACAGAGTATGCAGAAACGTAAACTCTAACATAAGAACGCTAAGACCAAACATAAGAACGCTAATAAGAGGATTTACAAGGTTCGGGGCTAACTTGCCCCTACTCCTTGGTGCGCGCTTAAGGTGGGCGATCCTTTGATCGTCGACAGATCAAGTCCCGAAAAATCCGGATAAAATGCAACCACCTTCTCGGTGGAGTAACCTCTTCACAGCGTTTCGAAATGGATCAAAGATAAAGTACAGGAAACATAAGAAGGATCTTACTTAGCACTTGAAACCACAAGAACACAAGCAGAACTTCTCCCGAGCTCCACCCAGCGCAGATCTCACGCAAGAACTCCCTTCTTCGTGTCTTCTCGCAGATGGACTCGCCAAGCCTCTTGTTTCTTTCTCCAAGTGCTCAGTAACAGATGGTTGCTTCAGATATCGCAGTTGCTTTCTCAAGATGATGGAACAGAGTTGTTGCAAGCACAAGTTGTCGCAGAGTAGTTTCGTTGAGTAACTCAGACTCCTTCACCACCAAGCGCTTAAGTCCCAGCTCACCGATCACCAGATCACCACCTCACTGCAGCCTCCAGCTGCTCACCTGCAACAGCCAGCTACTACAGAGCTCTCCTGGACTCCCTGAGCTTCCCTCAGCCTAGCCCCAGTCAGCAGCTCCAGCCAGCGTCCGTTGCAACCTGAGATGGCAAATGGATAAACCTGCTCTAAGGAAAGGC
Organism: Boesenbergia rotunda; assembly: GCA_024364735.1. Lineage (NCBI taxonomy): Eukaryota > Viridiplantae > Streptophyta > Magnoliopsida > Zingiberales > Zingiberaceae > Boesenbergia > Boesenbergia rotunda. The sequence continues at coordinate 215,510 of JAGFNQ010004751.1, read as the reverse complement.
CTCCATTGACTCTCCTTGAGTGTTTGAATCCATCCCTGTCACCTGCACACTTAATCAGAGCATTAGCACAACAAATCAGCAGCAAATCAAGTATCAGAGATTAAGCGCAGAGTAAACAGATTTGTTCAGACGTGATCAGAGCGTTTGACAGTGCATTTTGAATTAAAGTGATCGGTCACCTAACCGATCAGAGAGCCTCCTGATCGGTCACTAGACCGATCAGGGTGGGTTCAGACTGATCAAGCTCCATCCTGATCGGTCCCCAACGCTCAATCAGGAATCGTGATTTCTCTGGGACTCTCCGGGACCGATCACCAGACCGATCCCAGGTTGTGGATCGGTCACCAGACCGATCCATCCCTTTGTGGGGTGATTCCTTAGCTTCGCAGTCCAACCCTCCTGATCGGTCACCAGACCGATCAGGGCATGCTCAGACCGATCAGGCTCCGTCCTGATCGGTTATAGTGAGGAACTCGTGACCCTTGATCATTCTCCGGAACGGTCTGAACAGTGTTCCAGATCGGTCACCAGACCGATCAAGAGCAGATCAGTAAGGTTCCCAAAAACCTACTGGATGTTCCCTGATCGGTCAACGGACCGATCAGGAGTAGAGCAGCAGGGGAACTCAACTCACTTATGGGCTCCCTGATCGGTCACCAGACCGATCAGGAGCCGTGCAGTGAGTTAAACGCATACTCCCTGATCGGTCACCAGACCGATCAGTCATCGTTGGATCGGTCACCAGGTCGATCCACAAAGGAGAACCGTGCCAACTTCCCTGATCGGTCACCAGACCGATCTAGGGACTCCAACCTAGCCCTCCAATCTAGGGTTTCATCCAACCTAGCCCTCCAAGCTAAGACCTGACCCTCCAAACCAGGATTTCATCCAACCTAGCCCTCCAAGCTAGGACCTGGCCCTCCAAGCTAGGACCTCATCAACCTAGCCCTCTAAGCTAGGACCTGACCATCCAAGCCAGGACTTTTTCACACCTAACCCTCCAGGTTAGGACTTTTCACACCTAGCCCTCCAAGCTAGGATTTTCCACACCTAACCCTCCAGGTTAGGACTTTTCCACACCTAGCCTCCAAGCTAGGATTTTCTCACACCTAACCCTCCAAGTTAGGATTTCATCAAACCTAGTCCCACTAGGTATGCCTAGTCCACGACCAGGACTTAATCATAATCATAATCATCAACCTAAACTAAAATCGGTGTCAACACCAAAACAACAATCAGGGTTAGACTGCATCAACAATCTCCCCCTTTTTGTTGTTTGACAACCCAATTTTAAGTTAGGGATTTGAAATCAATATTCTCAAATTTCAGAATAATAAGGGAATCAGGATCCTCCCCCTACAACATAATTATCCCAAACTTAACCAACCACACTCTCCCCCTTTGTCAAATACCGAAAAGGGTGTAGACGGGTTGTTAAGTTTAATCATACTCCCCCTCAACCCTAGGGGTCTCCCAAAACAACAAAAGATTTGATTGAATTTTGAAAACATATGAAAACATACGATAAAGATAAGGCAAGGCAATGCAATCATATGTATCATATGAATATGGGATAGAGAATAAGCATGACAATGCATAAGAAGGTATACATGACGATAGCAATTTTTTGAATAATCATATCCGCCAATCAATAAGCAGAAAATAGTAAGTCAAATATGAAAAGCAGGCACAGTATCAGATGCATCATCAAGCATCAAAGTCAAGGCAAAGACAGTACAAAAACCAATAACATCAAGTCATAGGCATACAGCCCGAAAGTCATACAATCCAAACAGTCAAATAGCATCAACCCTCGGCGGGGTCATCGTCCGATGAATCATCAATACATATAACATCCCCTGGTGGAGTGCTGCTGGAGGTCGCAGCGCTAGGAAATATATGATGGTACCACGTCTCCTGCAGTGAGCAGATCCCAGAAACGTCGGATGCTAGAGCATCTAGTCGGCGATCGAAAGACCGAAACTCTGAGCTGACCTCCTGTCGCCAGAGCTCGAAAATATGTAGCTCACGCTGCATCGTTCGCTCTAGCTCCGCAACTTGCCAGCGGAGGTCAGGATCCCACTCATCGTAATCCTCAACAACAGGGGACGGCTCCTGATCAGGGGCTGCTCCCGGTAACTCCCCCACACGTCGCCGATCCTTCCACCTCAGCCCCTGTGGTCCGACAACAATGCCAGACTGGGCCAACATGCGACGATCAAGTCGACAGTCCTGTCGAACCATGGGTACAATGCAACCCTGTGAAACGTCAATACCAACCGAATCCAGCCAGGCAGTGATGATATGGCCAAACGGCATGTAAACTGTCTGACCGTACATCTAACCGTGGATAATGATGGAGAAATAGACGGAAGTCACTGGGTCAAAGTCTAGCTGCTGATGCATCCCGTAGAGCATCAAGCAGTGGAATGGGTGAATTTCATCTAAGTGTTTTGAAGTAGTCGGGAGGAGACAATTAGTGATGATCTTAAACAAAACATACTCAACGGGGGAAAGGCGAAGAGCAGGAAATGTGAGAAAATCACGGGCGCGCTTACCGGAACCCCTTGGCCTGGGATGGGCTAGAAAATACTCGTAGATGGAGTCAGGAGTGACTCCATCAAAGGGAACCGGAAGAGGATCCGGAAGAAATGGATAGAGTGGAAAGTTATTGTCTGATCAGCGACAGCCAAGAAATGCAGTGAAGGCAGATAGATGAAAATCAAGGTCGATACTGGCCACACGGGTCCTCCACCCCATACCCTCACCACTGACCATGTTATTATAGAATTCAGAGACCAAATCAAAGTTGATTGGCCTCTCAAGGAAAAGAATGGATTGAAGGTCATAGTGTTCAATGATTTGCCGTACTGTTGGACAATGTTCGTAAATGAAGGGTTGGTCCACAGTTCGACATGGCATGAGTTTGAAAGTGTGCCATTGAAAGTCTAGTGCATAATGAGTATTTTGAAATCTGGTATATGAAGGTGGTGGAGGTCATGAAGGGGGTGTAGATGATGAAGGGCCTTTGCCCTTTGAGCTTCCCTCCACGGGTTCTTTGCCCTTAGATGATTTTCTAAAGGTTTGAAGAATTGATCATGACACTAATTTGAATCAAATGAAGTGAATCAAGTGAACATAATCGCGACACAAATAAAGGATCACAAAGGTAAGATTTTATCAAAAAGCAAACAAGATTTGATCATATTGGTCAAGACAGGGTTTAATCAATGAACCAATCAGTGAACATAAGAGTTAAAATGATCATATGGGAAGACACACACGGCACACACCCAAAGTAAACCCCAAAAACAAACATCACAGTTAGTTCACCACATATTATGATATTTGAAGTAATCAACAAGATGACAGAAGGAGACCCTTACTTAGGCGCCATGATGTTGATTTGATCTAAGAAAATCCTGAAGGCTTGAAGAAGGACTCGCGCAAGAGAAAGGTCACGGAGCAAGAAATGTGCTCAAGACCTTGAGCAAGAAAGAAACTTACAGAAGACAAGGAAGGGTTCATAGGAAACCTTAGCAGGATCACACTCGCACAGAAGCTCGCACGCAAGAGGAGGAGAGGAAGACGATCGCACGTGCAAAAGGTGAGGAAGAAAGGTGTCGGCGCAAAGGCTTGGGAAGAGGTAGTGTTTAGGAGGAATTAATTGGTTGGTGGATCGGTCCACCAACCGCAATTTAATGTGATCGAACAGATCACCGTTCGATCTGGGAGTGCCCGACCGATCAGGCTCCAGCCTGATCGATCTGGCCTGGTCCTGATCGGTCGGGTGACCGATCAGACAGGCTCCTGATCAATCGGCTGATCGATCAGGAAGCGAACAGTAGGTTTGGAGGTTTTTCCGTGAGCCCCCTGATCGGTCTGTGGACCGATCACCCCAGGGTGCCAGATCGGTCCGGGGACCGATCCAGGCCAACACAGAATGTTTGGTCAATTTTTCGCGAAGTGTTCTGTGACCCCTCTGATCGGTCTATGGACCGATCACCACAGAGGGCGCCAGATCGGTCCGGGGACCGATCCAAACCAACACAGTGGGTTTTGACAATTTTTCGCACAGGAGCTGGATCGGTCCGTTGGACCGATCAGACATACTCTTGATCGGTCCGGTGACCGATCAGGCTTCCTGAAATTCTTGATACGATCTGAAACTTTCAGTTTCAGACTTCCAAACGATTTCAGATAAGATCTGATAAAGAATGTCGATCTTGGAAGTGGTCCCTTGACTAAAATTGATCCATTAACAAGGATCAAAGGTCCTTATGGGTTTAACAATCACTTGGCTCCACCCAAGTGGAGTCAAACTCAATCAACAAACATCCACTCAATTTCAACCAAGTTTGTATCAATTCAAGTTTCCAATCAAGTTTCCTTGATTGGAATGTCCAAGTATGATCATAGAGCCAAGTACACATGTGTTATGCATTGGTTTTCCCCATACTTGGTCACCGAAGTGATTTTTATCTCGTCAACCAAATTCCTCAAGGGATACAATGACATTTCGAGAAATTTAGTTGATCCTAACATCTCACCCCATTTCTAGCAAACAAAAATGTTTTGGTAAACCTTATAGTTTGTGTGAGATGTCCTCAAGTTACCCAATTGTCGCCCAACAATTCGAAATGATCATCAAGGGTTTTGAATGCATTTTGATGTCTATGAAGCGCGATACATTCCCAACTCCCTTCTTAAGAAGCTAAACTCATTTTCGGGGAGTGGTTTAGTGAAAATGTCTGCTAGATTTGATTTGGACTCTACATATGAGAGTACAACATCTCCTCTAGCAACATGATCTCTAATGAAGTGGTGACGCACTTCAATATGTTTGGTTCTAGAGTGATGGACCGGATTCTTTGTTAGGTTAATTGTGCTAATGTTGTCACACAACACTTGCACACCTTTGTAGCTTAATCCATAGTCCTCTAGAGTATGAATCATCCACAACAATTGCGATATACTCTCTCCCATGGCGATATATTTTGCCTTGGTCGTGGAGAGAGCAACACAATGATGCTTCCGACTTGACCAACTAACTAGAGATGATCCTAAAAATTGGCAACCCCCACTAGTGCTTTTCCGATCCAACTTGCATCCAGCATAGTCGGAATCGATGTAGCCAATTAGGTCAAAAGGTTCGGTACGGGGGTACCATAGACCAACTCCTATTATGCCCTTAAAGTATCTCAAAATTCTCTTGACAGCAACTAAGTGAGATTCCTTGGCACAAACTTGATACCTAGCGCACATACCCACATCGAAGAGTATATCAGGTCGACTGGCTGTGAGGTATAGCAGACTACCTATCATACTTTGATATTGAGTCAAATCAACAGGTTTACCACTCTCATCATTGTCTAATCTTGTGTTTGTAGCTATGAGAGTGGTTACCTCGTTTGAATCACTCATGTTAAATTTTCGAAGCATCTCTTGGGTATATTTTGATTGGTGCACATGGATCCCATCTCGGGTTTGCTTGATCTCAAGTCCAAGGTGTTGAGACAATCTGTGGTCCGGAGTGACCAAGTGTTTTGATGTTTGGACAAAGGGTTTAAGTTAGGTTTACCCTTATGTTCTTATATGTGTATGTTGAGTGTGCAGGTTGTACATGTTACACATATGGACTTGACTGGACGACCTCAGTACGGTGAAGGGTGGCATGGAGGCAAGCTGGAGGCTTACGTGCGCATCCGAGGGACCTTGGAGAGCAGGGACAATGAGTTGATGGGCGCGGACTTCGAGGCATACGTGAAGGGATGGCATGGAGGCAAGCTGGAGGCTTGCGTGCATCCGAGGGGCGGGAGCCGAAGATGAAGAGGGTGCGAAGGCAACAGTCGAGGCTGTGGAGGAGGAGTCAATCGAGTCGTGAGGGTACGAGTGCTGTGTGATTGTACTCGAGAAAGTCCTAGGGTCGAGTGCTGAGAGAAGTGTACTCACACAGTCGAGTGCTGTCTGAGTAGGGCAGTCGACTGCCATTTGGGCAGTCGACTGGTAAAACTCACAGAAAGGGTCTGGCCACTGGACCAGTTGACTGTCCTGGGAGCAGTCGACTGGTAGCGACTGGTGAGTTGGCTGAGAATTCGAATGTTGTGATGCAACGGTTGAATTTCAGTGGCACCAGTCGACTGCCCTGGTCCTATTTAAAGAGGACTTCATGGTGGCTGAGATTTTTGACGAATCTTGTCTTGGTTAAAGAGCCATATGAAGAGCCATATGAAATTCCAAGGGATAAGCACGGAAAGAGGTTTAGGCCTAGATATTGGAATCAAGAACAACAAAATCAATCCAAGGCAAACGAAAAGGTAATGACAATTTTAGTTAATCTTTTGCCTAACAATGTTTTGAGTTGTGTAGGTAAATATCAAAATGCATATGAATTGTGGAGCAAATTGAAAGAAATTCATGAGAAACCTACACAATCTCAAAAGTCCAAAGAGATGAGTCAAATGGTTCAAGAAGAAGAAAAAGGAGAAGAATTGACCATCTCATCAAGTGAAGTGGAAGAAGTGAGAGGTCATCTACCTCATCTAGAGAAGAGGAGGAGGTCACCACCTCAAGAATTGAGGGGGAGGAGAGACCCTCATCAATGCCGGAACAAATGGAGGCATCCACTTCATCCAAGGTTGAAGAAGAAGTCAACCTAGCCTCCACCTCCACCTCCACCTCCACCTCCACCAAAGCAAGAGCCAAGGACTACATCACATGCTTTGGGTACAATGAAAAGCGACACTACAAAGACAAGTGCCCACTAGGTAAAAAGGAGGTAAAGTCCCAACTCATTTCAAATTTTTCTAGTTCTAACATGGATTATAGGAACAAAGAAGTCCAAGCTAAATGAAAGAGAATCAGATGCTTTACGTGTGGTGATCTAGGACACTACCACACGAAATGCCCAATGAGTGGAAAGCTCAAGAAAATGGAGCATCTAAGAAGATGGGAGGAGGTGAGAAAGAAAAGAAGCTTGCAACAAGGAGAAGCTCCAAAGGTAAGGAAGGTAACTCCTAACCTTAAGCCAAAATGTAATTCGATTTTGAGTTCCTCTATGCATGATAAAATTAATCATCCATCCATACATGCTAAAATTAATGAAAATTGTTTACTAGTGCACAACTTTGGTTTTAGATATAATTATAGGACTAGGGTTAACAAGGTATATCATAACCCTAGGAAAAGCATGCATCATGATAGTCCTAGGACTTTTGTATCTAAGGATAATGACACTAATCCCAAGAAGGGAAGGAATGTGCTTAGAAAGGAGGGTAGACTTAGGAATGTCCGACGTGGACATATGGGTTCTAAGGTTAAAACTCTAGAAAGGGAAAATCAAGCCTTGAGGGCAAGGCTTGATACATTAGAAAAGACCCTAGAAAGATTCACGGTTGGATCTAAGGGTCTAGATATGATGTTGGGTAGCTTAAAACCCAACTATGATAGATCGGGTTTGGGATACCGGTCTAAGACTTCCAAGGCCAACAAAAAGAAATATGTTGGGAAGGCATATGATCATGGCAAGAAGGAAAAGTCCAAGGATGACAAGGGAGTGTCATCCAAAGGGAAAATGAGTGACTTAACCAAGGACAAGGTGTCCACGATTAAAAAGGTCCATTTTGTAGGCCAAGAATCACCTGAGGCTCACCGGTATGGTCTAGTATGGGTTAAGTCACCTAGGGAGGTGGCTAAGGCTCAGAGCTCAAGGGTGAACTCTAGGAGTCTCTGGGGTCCATGGTAGATGGATCTCAAGAGTTTTTCTCCTAGGAAATTAGGTGAAATGTGTCAAAAGAGATTGGAAGACTTAGGTAAGTCTTAACCCTAGGTTTTGGCATATTCAAAAAAGGATTTAAGGAGACAAAGGTGAAAATAGGGTGATATTTGATAAAATTAAGGTTTAATGGGAAAATACCATATAATTAAATGCTAAGAATGTATTATGGTCAGAAATAAGAAGATACATCAAGGAGAAGCCTAAATTAGAACTTTTGGAATGAGTTTTAATAATACACTTTAGGATAAGTTGAGTTTCGTGGCAATCTTGGGATCCGGAGTACATTTGTTTGGAACCATATTTTTCCCAAGTAGACATTGGCTCCACAAATCTCTCCACAAAATTTCAGAATTTTTGGAGATTTATAGATTTATTTAGGCATTTCTGAAATTCATACTGAAAACCTGAAATTCAAGTATCAGTCGACTGCCATCTGGGCAGTCGACCGGTACGAGTTCAAGAGCCTACTGTAAGTTTTCCCAGTCACCTGCCATTTGGGCAGTCGACTGATCTGAAGGCTGAGGAAGAGGAGGCCTAGTGGACTGTAAGAAAGTATCAAATTAGAAACATAGGAAGGTCATGATGGCTTATGAAACTTTATGGGCTGATATCATATGGTTTAAAATGCTTAAAATTCATTGGATGGTCTCAAATGATAAGTTTTTGTAAATTTCCCCCTACGTGTCTAGGATTGGGAGAGATTTGTCATTTTAATGATACATAAGCAAAAGGGAAGAGTTAAGGACAAATCCCATGTGGTAAGTTATAAGTGTGAGTCTTGAAAAAACACATGGAAGTATGGATGATTTTCAATGTTGATACAAAATGTCCATATTTAGGAAACTGGGAATTATACCTAAAGTCAAGCACACTTGATATTTTCATCGAATCATAATTTTCTAGGATAGGGCAAACCTTTTAGACTTTCTTAAGTTTTGTTGAGTTCTCATTGGCACTAGGGATAAGATTGTTTGGGGGCAATCCTTTAATGGTGGCCAAGAGAGAAGAACATGGTTGTTAGGTTGGGTAGAACCTAACTTGGTGTTAGGGTGTTAAGTTGGGAAGAACTTCACCTTGGAAAATGGAAATTGGAAGAAGGCATAGGTTAAGGGGGAGGTTGCCTCCTTGTTTTCCTTGATTTTCATAGGAAAACATTTGGGTTTTGTGTCCAACTTGGGAATCGTGATAGATACATGGTGAAATGTATATTTCCCAAGTAGGTATGGGAACCACAAATCTCCACGCGAAATTTGGGAATTTTTGGAATTACTGGCGCGTTTCTGAAACTTAGCCAGAAAACTAATTATCAGAGTATCAGTCGATTGCCCTGGGGCCAGTCGACTAGTCAGGGCTGGTGTGAGTATCCAGCAGCTGACTTGAATCCAAATGATAAGAAACAAGTGTATGGGGGTGTAGTGCACTGTGTTTAGGATCATTGGGGATTAAAAGAACCAATAATTGGGATATTATTGGGGTCTTTTTGATGTATGGCAAAGGGGGAGAAGTTTGGGTTTAAGTTGGGAAAGCAAACTTACCTTTGCAAGAAACCCTAGGTTTAGGGGAAGTTGAGATTAAGGGGGAGCATGGTTGCTTCATTCTTGCCGTAAGGGGAACCTTAGAGAGGTTCTTAAAAAGCCTTTGTAAGTCCAGTGTAGGGGGAGCTTGGGCAGCTGACACATATGGACTTGATTGGACGACCTCAGTACGGTGAAGGGTGGCATGGAAGCAAGCTGGAGGCTTGCGTGCGTATCCGAGGGACCTTGGAGAGCAGGGACGATGAGCTGATGGGCACGGACTTCGAGGCATGCGTGAAGGATGGCATGGAGGCAAGCTGGAGGCTTGCGTGCATCCGAGGGACGGGAGTCGAAGATGAAGAGGGCGCGAAGACAACAGTCGAGGCTGCGGAGGAGGAGTCAGTCGAGTCGTGAGGGTACGAGTGCTGTGTGATTGTACTCGAGAAAGTCCTAGGGTCGAGTGCTGAGAGAAGTGTACTCGGGAAGGGAAACTCTAGGTGTGTGAGTAGGGCAGTCGACTGCCATTTGGGCAGTTGACTGGTAAAACTCACAGAAAGGGTCTGGCCACTGGACCAGTCGACTGCCTTGGGAGCAGTCGACTGGTAGCGGCTGGTGAGTTGGCTGAGAATTCGAACGTTGGGGTGCAAGGTCGAATTTCAGCGGCACCAGTCGACTGCCCTGGGGGTAGTCGACTGGTAGCGAGGGTTTCAGCCCGAGTCCTATTTAATGAGGACTTCATGGTGGCTAAGATTTTTGACGAATCTTGTTTTGGTTAAAGACAAGATAGTAGTCTTTGTGCTCAGAGGTTTGCTTGGTGCTGTGGCGAGGTTTCACCACCCACATGGAGTGACGAGGGCTAGCTGGAGGTTATCTGGGGAGTGATCCACCGACGGATTCTTGGATTAGTCACCCGTCCGGGGTGGATACCAAGTAAATAGGTTTGTTAGCGTTTGTTCTTCATTGTTAGTTTTGTTTTATTATATATTCCGCTGCGCAAACTAACCGTGTAGGTAGAAGAGACTCGAAAAACTCTATTCACCCCCCTCTAGCGTACTAGAAACGATCTACACAAGGAAGAAAGTCAACTCTCCCACTAGACTCATTTCAAATTCACTCTCCATGTGCCCAATGAATTCATTTAAATAGCCCTTGTTATTTGAGCCACAAATAATGTCATCGACATATACTTGGGCTACAAATATATTATCACCATCTCTTCATAGAAACAGTGTAGGGTCTATTTGGCCTCTAACAAAGCCTTTTTTAATTAGGAACGTCGACAATCGCTCATACCAAGCTCGGGGTGCTTGTTTAAGGCCATAAAGTACCTTTTTGAGCTTAAACACGTGGTTTGGAAATTCGGTACTCTCAAACCCCGAAGGTTGTTCGACATAGACCTCTTCTCTAATCAGACCATTTAGAAAGGATCATTTGACATCCATTTTATATAGCTTGAACTCCCGATGTGCTACAAATTCAAGCATCAATCAGATGGACTCTAATCGTGCCACGGGAGCATAGGTCTAATCATAATCAAGACCTTCAACTTGACTGTAGGCCTTGGCTACTAAGCGTGCCTTGTTTCTTATGATTTCTCCCTTATGGTTCAATTTATGTTTGAAGACCCATTTGGTTCCAATAATGGTGGTCTTCTTAGGTTTAGGGACTAAGTCCCAAACTTGACTTCTTTCGAATTAACCTAGTTCATATTGCATTGTAATGATCCAATCAGGATCATTTAATGCTTCATCAATTTTTCTAGGTTCAATTCGAAAATTAGGGCAACTTCATTAGCCTTATTCCAGAAGAATGATCTAGTCCTAACCCCATGATGGATGTCTCCAACAATCTAGTCTTGGGGATGACTAGAGGCTAATCTAGTTGTCCTAGGAGTTGGAGGTGCTTCTTGAATGGTTTCACTAGACACCGGCTCAGCCTCAGGATCCAGCTAATCTATGTGTTGTTTAGGCTCACCGTCATCAGACTCATCACCATCAACAACATTTAGACTTTCATCCAAACCCAGTTGCCTGAGTTCGAATTGAGCTTCTTCGACATATCCTGATTGATCATTTGATCTTGGAATTTCTTCAAAGACAACATCAGAAGATTCTTCAACCAGTCTAGATTTCTTATTGTAGACTCGATAGGCTTTGCTAACTAGGGAGTACCCGACCAGTATCCCTTCATCAGCCTTTGCCGTGAACATTCCAAGGTGGTCCTTGGTGTTTAGGATAAACACTTTACAACCAAACACCCTAAGATGTTTAACCGTAGGTGGTTTTCCAAACCAAAGTTTATGGGGAGTCTTTCCTAAGAACCTATGGATGAGGACTCGGTTTTGCACGTAGCAAGCTATGTTTACAGCTTTGGCCCACAAGTAGCTCGGTAGTGAGTACTTATTAAGCATGCTTCGCGCAGCCTCTTGTAAGACTCGGTTCTTCCTCTCTACAACACCATTTTGTTGTGGTGTTCTAGGTGTGGAGAACTCATGTCTATACCCTCTATCGTGACAAAACTCTAAAAACCGTTGGTTTTGAAATTCACCTCCATGATCACTTCTTATTGTCTTAATTGTTGATGATTTTTCATTTTCAACTCTTCTACAAAAAGAAATAAAGACATCTAAGGTTTGGTCCTTATATTTTAGAAAATAAGTCCATGTATATCTAGTAAAATCATCAATGATAACAAAGCAATATCTACTACCATTCAATGATATAATAGTGCTACAATCAAACAAGTCCATATGAAGTAAGTCCAATGCGGTAGAAGTACTTACAGTGCTTTTACCTTTATGTGCAGATTTTGTTTGCTTATCCATTTGACATGCATCACAAAGTTTGTGCTTTACATACTTGATGGTTGGTAAGCCACGAACTAATCCCTTGTTGGCCAACTTCCGGATATTCTTCATGTTCACGTGTGCTAGTCACCGGTGCCAAAGGGTGGACTCATCTTCTCTTGACATGAGACACTTAGCAAAAGCATTAGTAGCACTTTTAAAAGAAACTTGGTAAATGTTATCTACTCTTGTTCCTACTAGTACCGTGTCAAAATTGTCATGTTGTCTAACTAGACATTGACTTGATTGGAAATCAATTGTGTAACCCGCATCACACAATTGACTGACACTTAGGAGATTAAATGTCATCCCCTTGACTAGAAGGACATTCTTAATTCTAAGACATTCGGATATTTGAATGTCTCCTATTCCTATGACCTTAAGACTACCATTGTTACCAAATGAAACATTACCTCTACTTTTTCTTTGAAGTGTGGTAAACAATGATCTATCCCCGGTCATGTGTTTGGAGCACCCACTATCAACGAACCAAGTTGATAGATGCTCCCCCTCAATCATAACCTACACAATTCGAAAAATGGAAGATTTAGGTACCCACACCTTGGGACCTAAAGCATCTACTAAACAAGACTTAGGCACCCATGCCTTGACACCTTTCCTTTGAGCCCTAGGTGTCTTAGATTGTCTAATATCAGTCCTAGACATCAAAGATACAAATGATGGTTCTTTGGGTCGGTAACCGATACCGACCCTATTGTAGACTGCCCTTTGGGCATTCAAGATCATGTCTAAGGTCTTTGAGCTAGTTGAGAATTTCTCAAGAACACTCTTGAGTTTCTCAACTTCACTCTTCAATGATTTATTTTCATCTTCTAGCATCTCAACATGCAAATCATCTACATCCTCATCCCAAGAGGAGTTCAATTGTTCAACTTCTAATTGCAATGATTTAACCTTAATTTTTGACTTTTTTAACATATTAGTTAAGCATGCAATAGCTCTATAACATTTTTCGAGTTCGGAAGTGATTACCTCTTCATCATCCGAAGATGATGAAGCAGCGTTTGAGGAGTCGAAGGATTCATCACTGTTTCTTCTCCTTCAAGTGTCATGAGTGCCACATGCCGTGTACTCTTCTCCTCCTTCTCTTCATCGGATGAGCTCGAGGAGGATTCATCCCAAGTGGCCTTCAAGGTCTTCTTCTTCTTCTTCTTCTTCTTCTTGGATCTATCCTCCTCCTTCTTGAGCTTTGGGCAGTCCTTCTTGAAGTGCCCTTTCTTACTACACTCATAGTAAGTAATGTTATTCTTATCAAGCTTAACTTCACTAGGGTTACCTTTACCCTTGAAGCATCGACCCTTCCTCATCATCCTTCTAATGAAATTGGCCATCTCAGAGGAAGAAGAGCCGTTGCCATCCTCCTCGGATTTGGACTCGGATTCGGATGAAGATGAGGATGAGGAGACTTCCTTCTCCTTCTTCTTCTTGTTCTTTTCTCCTGCAACTAAGACAATCCCCTTCTCCCTGGGGCCTTTGTTAGCCATTTTATGCAATTCCATTTCACAAAACAAATCATCTAATTTGATAATTGATAAGTCCTTGGAAACTTTGTAGGTATCCACCATGAATGACCACAAAGTATTCCTTGGAAATGCTTTTAACACATACCTCACAAGGTCGCGATTCTCGACCTTTTCATCTATAAAATGGAGACCATTGAGGACTTCCTTGAACTGGCTATGAAGTTCACTCACCGTTTCATTTTCCTTCATGGAGAGGTTTTGTAGTTGGTTGAGGAACAAATCCCTCTTGGCAATTCTTGAGTCTCGGGTACCCTCATGAGTTCAATGAGTTTATTCCACAAATCTTTTGCACTTGTGAAGGGACCAACCTTGATGAGTTGATCTTTGTTCATGCCACATTGTAGGGTCACCACCGCCTTCGCGTCGGCTTCACTCTTCCGGGTTTGCTCAGCTGACCAACGCCATGATTCTAGTTCTTTGCCTTCGTCATCCTTTGGAGGGGTAAAACCCTCCTTCACAACGAACCAAGTGTTGATATCCATCTTTAGGTAGTACTCCATCTTCGATCTCCAATATTGAAAATCTGCTCCATCGAAGAAGGGTGGACGGGTGGTGCTAAAACCTTCTCTCAAAGCGATTTTTAATAGCTCTCGGTTGTTAATCCGTTTGTACAGAGCCCCAAGCTCTGATACCACTTGTTGGAACTTGGATGGCTAGAGGGGGGGTGAATATAGCCATACACCAACTTTATCACTTATCAATTTTCTGCACCTCAAATGTTAATAGCACAACGGAAGCTAAAGAAAACAGAGTATGCAGAAACGTAAACTCTAAGCTAAGAGCAAACACAAGAACGCTAACAAGAGGATTTACAAGGTTCGGGGATAACTTGCCCCTACTCCTTGGCGCACCCTTAAGGTGGGTGATCCCTTGATCGTCGACAGATCAAGCCTCGGAAAATCTAGATAAAATGCAACCTCCTTCTCGGTGGAGTAACCTCTCCACAGCGTTTCGAAATGGATCAAAGATAAAGTACAGGAAACACAAGAAGGATCTTACTTAGCACTTGAAACCACAAGAACACAAGCAGAACTTCTCCCAAGCTTTACCCAGCCCAGATCTCACGCAAGAACTCCCTTCTTCGTATCTTCTCGCTGATGGACTCGCCAAGCCTCTTGTTTCTTCTTCCAAGTGCTCAGTAACAGATGGTTGCTTCAGAGATCGCAGTTACTTGCTCAAGATGATGGAACAGAGTTGTTACAAGCACAAGTTGTCGCAGAGTAGTTTCGTTGAGTTACTCAGACTCCTTCGCCACCAAGCGCTTAAGTCCCAGCTGACCGATCACCAGGTCACCACCTCACTGCAGCCTCCAGCAGCTCACCTGCAACAGCCAGCTACTACTGAGCTCTCCTGGACTCCCTGAGCTTCCCTTAGCCTAGCCCCAGTCAGCAGCTCCAGCCAGCGCCAGCGTCCGTTGCAACCTAAGATGGCAAATGGACAAACCTGCTCCATGGAAAGGCCTCAATTGACTCTCCTTGTGTGTTTGAATCCATCCCTGTCACCTGCACACTTAATCAGAGCATTAGCACAGCAAATCAGCAGTAAATCAAGTAATCAAATACATAAACATGTATACTCAAATAGTGAATATTCATTTATTAAAATAAATGATTACAATCATAAGGCGATTGCCTTAGGATATTTTTCTCATATCACTAACAAACTCCCACTTGGCCTAATGTCAATCGCTACGGTATCCAATACCACATGCTCTAACATGACCCTCAAACTTGCTTTGAGGCAAGGCCTTAGTTAAAGGATCCGCTAAATTCCATGCAGTGAGAATTTTTCTCAATTTGTATATCATTCCTACTTATAATCTCTCTGATCAGATGATAGCGGCGAAGCACATGTTTGGATCGATGATGAGACCTTGGTTCCTTTGCTTGTGCAATAGCTCCATTGTTGTCGCAGTAAACCGGTATTGCTTCATCAATGGTTGGAACCACACCAAGTTCTGAGACAAACTTCTTGATCCAGACTGCTTCCTTTGCTGCTTCCGAAGCTGCAATGTATTCCGCTTCCGTGGTAGAATCCGCTACGGTGTCTTGCTTGGAACTCTTCCAACTTATTGCGCCTCCATTCAAAATAAATACGTATCCAGATTGAGATTTGGGGTCATCCTTATCTGTCTGGAAACTAGCCTACACCCACGTATTACCATATCACCTTCTCCATATATTAGGAACACAACCTTAGTTCTTCTTACGTACTTGAGGATTGTCTTGACAGCCGCCCAATGATCCATTCCTGGATCAGATTGGTATCTGCTTGTGAGGCTCAGAGCATACGATACATCGGGCCTAGTACATAACATAGCATACATGATAGATCCTATGGCGGATGCATAAGGAATCTTATTCATGCAAATCCTCTCGTCTTCTGTGCGCGGACACATAGACTTTGAAAGGTTGATCCCATGCCTGATGGGAAGGTAACCTTTCTTGGATTTCGACATGCTAAACCTTTCTAGCACTCGGTCTATATATGTAGACTGCGAAAGACCAAGCAATCGTTTTCATCTATCTCTATAGATTCTAATCCCAATGATATAGGTTGCTTCTCCCAGGTCTTTCATGGAGAAAGTTTTGGACAACCAAATTTTAACTGACTGTAAGACTGATATATCGTTTCCTATAAGTAATATGTCATCGAGTGAAGGTCGAGTGTCTCTGAGAGGCGATTTTTTTCAATGAGAGGCGATTTTAAGGCGATTACTCTGTTTCAAATCGCGCGCGCCTTTCTTCCCTGGCGGTGTTGGCCGCCGGCGGCAACATGCCGCCGGCAAGGGATCCTGCTGCTCCCCATCCTCTCACACCTTTTCCTACCACTACAGCCTCATCTATCGATGTAGAAAAGAATACGAAAAATCAGGGGGCATTCAAGCAGACGTATGCGCAAGCCCTAAAACCGAGCTCTCCACGCGCAATGAAGAAGAACTTTGAAGACATTGGGGAAGATTTCAATCCTATTACTGTATACAATAATGCTCCAGGAGTTTTTTTTCTCAGAAGAGGAGGTAGCGAAGATGGCCGAACCTTTCCAGTTTTCGCTAATTGGAAAGTTTTCAGGTATGCGCCCTAGCCCAGCGATAATCTTTCAATCTTTTAAGAATCTAGGGCTCTCGGATTCATATAATATACGTTTTCTGCGCGCGGGATACATCTTTTTGCATTTATCATCAAATGCGGACATGGCTAGAATCTGGACTAGAGGTGTTTGGAGGATTGGGGGTGTGCCTTTGAGAATTTTTAAGTGGTCTCCAAACTTTTCCTATGAGGCAGAATCATCTGTGGTTCCGGTGTGGATACAATTGCCAGATCTACCGATTCAATTCTTCAATAAAAGAGGTCTGTTCTCAATAGCAAGAGTTGTAGGAAAGCCAATCAAGATGGATGAAGCCACTGCAGATTGGACAAGATTGTCAGTTGCTCGGGTTTGTGTTGAAATAGATCTTGTAAAGCCAAAAGTGGAGGAGCTATGGCTAGGTATTGGAAAGGAAAAACGGATGCAAAGTGTGGTGTATGAAAAACATCCATTATACTGTGAGCATTGCAGACATCTGGGGCACGCAATTGAAGAATGTTATGTTTTAGGAAATAAACCAGTTCCTGCCTGGATGTCAACTACAAAAAACATTTCATTTCCTAAAGAAGATCTGAGGTTTTTTCTAAACAGAAAAGAAACCAAGGAAGAGGAGAAGGGTAAGGATAAAATGTTTGCAGATGAAGGCAATAATGAAACTGTTTTCAGAAACTTAAAGGCAAAGGAAAGTTTTGGGGATAGAAGAGAAAATGACAAAAATATTTGGGTACAAAAACAAGGATCTTCAAAAAGTCAAACTATTTCAAATCCTGGAAATAGTGGGACAAGAAATAATTTTCAGCCTTTACTTACTATGGTGGAAGAAGAAAGGTATGATGTCGAGAAGGAAGCTGATGGGAAAGGAAATGATATGGGGAACAACAATGTAAATGCAGAAGAATTGGAGGATATGCAGATTGAATCAGATGAAGTTTATTTAGAAACTGCAAAAGTGCCAGAAACAGATACAGAGGTTGAAAAAATTACACTGTTACCTGTAGCAGAAAAGGAGGATGTTAAGAATAGAGATTATCAACAAAAAGGGAATCAAGAGAAGAGGAAAGTAATCCACAAAAATGCAATGGAGATATCAAGGAAAACAGGCATATATGAAATGGCTGGATTCAAAGATTTAATGGATTCAACAGAAGCAGATGAGCTGGAGACTGAAGCAGATAAGGCAGATTCTGAATCTCTGTTAGAATCTGATAATCTGCTGAATACACAGCAAGTAAATGCATCGGAATATCAACTAGAAACAATTTCAGAATATGCAGATCAAAAGGAAGATTTACTATCGTCAGCAGATAAAGGGAAAGAAGAACAAATTGGTTATGATTTCTCAAAGTCCTTTGAAGAGGAAGAAGACTCGGATGCTAGGGAATTGTTTCAAAGGAAAGGAAAATCATCAAGATTGTTAAGTCCACAGAAAAGTCAGAAAAATATACATGCAAATGTGTTGGTTGGAACTCAAAGGATGACTAGGAGTAAATCAAATGTGTAAAAAACCTCCTCTTCCCTTTTTTTCTGATGTCAGGAATCATATGGAACATTAGAGGGATTGGAAATGCGGCCTCCCTTAGAAGAGTACACCATCTCAAAAAACAGCACCATTTGAACTTCATAGGTATTTTAGAACCTTTCATATCTTTGGATGAAGCTTATATTACCAGAAATTTGGGCTTTAATTCTGCAATTTCAAATAATTCTGGAAAAATCTGGTTTGTGTATGATGCTAATATAGATTGTCGGATTTTGGAAGATCATGATCAGTTTCTTCATCTTGAATTAAAATCTTCTCTTTTCCCAGTTAATTTGATACTTACTGTGGTATATGCTAAATGTGAAAGAACAGATCGCTACATTCTTTGGGAGAAGTTGCTTGAAATTAAACCGATTTTTACAGATTATTGGTTGATTGGTGGAGATTTCAATATTATTGCAAATGCTAGTGAACATTCTGCAGGGTGTATTTCAAGACCGGGTGCAGTGGAAGACTTTAATAATTTTATGCTGATGGCCGGTTTAGTTGATGCCGGTTTTATTGGGGATAGATTTACATGAACAAACAACAAAATTTGGAAGCGACTGGATAGAATACTCATTTCCCCGTCTTGGAAAGACCATGGATTTTTGGTAAGAGTGGAGCATCTAAATAGAGCAGCATCTGATCATTGCCCTCTCTTTATTTCTTTTCCTGAGTTTGATAAACCAGTGGCATCTTTTCGGTTCCAGAAAATGTGGGTCAAGCATCATGGTTTTCTACAGACAGTCAGGCTGAATTGGAATCTGCCATGTACTAGTTTTGGACTACACAGATTGCAATTAAAACTTAAGAGGCTCAAAGCACATTTGAAGTGGTGGAACAAAGAAGTTTTTGGGAATATACATGATAATGTAAAAAAGGCTGAAGAGGAATATTCAGTAGCTGAGAAACTGTTTGACTCTGATCCCACTGATGAAAATAAAATAAAAAAGAACAAAAGTCAAGCACAGTTTTTTAAAACTTTGAGTATGGAGGAGGATTTTTGGAAGCAAAGAGCGGCAGTAAGATGGATGGGGAAGGTGATAGAAACACAAAATTTTTCCACGATATGGTGCAAATAAGAAAAATAAATAATAGAATTTTCAGAATATGGGATGAGGGGACTTGTATTGAGAATCCAGAACTTATTAGGGCCTCTGGAGTTAAATTTTTTGAGGGGTTGTTATCAGGGGAAAGTTATGACTGCAATTCCATAAATATGGATCGGATTCCTTCGTTAGTAACCACAACAGAAAATAAAGATTTAATTGCAATACCTAATATGCAAGAAATAAAGAAGATTGTATGGGACATGTGTCAAGATAGTGCAGCTGGTCCTGATGGTTTTTCTGCAGCTTTTTATGTAGTCTGTTGGGAGATTATAGAGGAAGATGTGTATCAGGCTGTGGTGGATTTTTTTAAAGGAAGTTCTATACCTACAGGGATGTCAGCAACCACTATAGTACTTCTGCCCAAAACTGTTAATGCACAAAATTGGAAGGATTTCAGACCCATCAGTTTATGCAATGTTTCATACAAGATCATTTCCAAATTGTTGGCTACCAGGTTAAGTTGCATAATGGGAAAGATTATATCTCCAACACAGAGTGGTTTTGTAGAGGGGCGTCTGATATCAGATAATATTCTCCTAGCACAAGAATTAAATCATAAGCTGAATTATCATGTCAGGGGAGGTAATGTAATTTTTAAATTGGATATGGCTAAAGCTTTTGACAGAGTTCAATGGAGATTTCTTTTCAAAATAATGACAGCCTTTGGTTTCTCAAAAGATTTCATTGACATTATTGAAAGATGTATTACAAATGCATGGTTTTCTGTTCGTATTAATGGCCATCTATCTGGTTTCTTTCAAGCAAAAAGAGGTTTGAGACAATGGGATCCAATATCCCCTCTCCTTTTTATCATTGGGGCTGAATATTTATCTAGAGGTTTAAATGAACTTTTTGTCAAATATCCTAATCTTGAATATGTTACAGGATGTGGAATGAAGGTCTCTTATTTAGCTTATGCAGATGACATAATGATTTTCATGAATGGATCAATTAATTGTATCAAAAAGGTTAAAACTTTTCTTGACACATATGAAGCACAATCTGGACAATTAGTAAATGCTGGAAAAAGTGTCTTTTATCTTGCCAAAAGAATATCTTTAGCTAGAAGACAAATGATAGCAGTGGTTACGGGTTTTGGTGAGGGGGTCGGCCCTATTACTTATTTAGGAGTTCCAATCTTTTCAGGCCACAGGAAAACGGTATATTATATGCCCCTTTTAGAGAAGGTGAGGAAGAAACTCCATGGGTGGAATTTATCAAGGCTATCATATGGGGGTCGACTACAGCTAATTCAAAGTGTGCTGGTCTCTATGCCATTGTATCTATTGCAAGTCATCCTTCCTCCTTTGGCAGTTTTCCATCAATTAGAAATGTTATTTGCTAAATTCTTTTGGGGCACTATAAATGCAAAGAAGAGACAACATTGGATTGCTTGGGGCTCTATATGCAAGCCGAAATTGGAAGGAGGTCTAGGCATACGGAAATTAGCTGATATAGCCACAACAATGGCGATAAAACTCTGGTTTAGATTCATGGAACAAACTACTCCTTGGGCTAATTTTCTCACTAAAATGTATTGTGGTCGAATGTCTCCTACAATTGTTTCTTTAAAAAGAAACTCTTCTCCTGCTTGGAAAAGGATGTTCAAAATTCGCAATGTGGCAGAATGCAATATGGGTTGGATTGTGGGTGATGGGAAAATAAATTTTTGGTATGAAAATTGGTTGGATAGTGGGCCTTTGTATCAAGCATGTGATACAATAAGATTCCCAAACCAAATGATTGCGGAGTTCAGAAATGAGAAAGGCTGGGATGTGGAGAAAATTCAGAAAGTGATACCAAAGAATTTAGCATCAGAAGTATATGCAATACCAGTACAATCAAGGGTTTCAGATAGGCTGATTTGGAGGCTTTCGAATGATGGCAATTTCTCTCTGAAATCTGCATGGCACAGTATCAGAAATTGTCAACAATCAAGTATGATCTGGATCGCTATCTGGAGCAAAATTCTAATTCCGAGAATTTCCATCTGTGTTTGGAGGTTTTTGCAACGCAAGCTGCCAGTGGATGAAGTAATTAAACAAAGAGGTACTTCTTTAGCTTCAAAATGTATTTGTTGCGAATCTGAGGAGACATGGGATCATCATTTTTCGAATGTTCAATTGCAATGGAGGTGTGGTCCTACTTTGCTGGGGTGTTTGGTGTTACTAGCTATAATCATTTTAATAATTGGATGATTGGTGCTGAATGGACAAAACAGGGGCATATGAGAGAAGCTTGTCCTTTTTTAATCATTTGGTTTCTATGGGTGGCGAGAAATGATGCTAAACACAGAGGGCTACAAATGTCTACACAGAAAATCATTGGAAATGTTCTTAGTTATGTTTCAGATGGAGCGGCAGCTGGTATTATCAAGGACTGTCATTGGAGAGGCTACAAATCTGCTGCTCGACTCTTGGGAATGCATGTTAGATGTTATACAGTGCATACTATTGCTGTTGTTAGCTGGAAAAAACCTATTCCTGGCATATATAAGATAAATACTGATGGGTGTGCGAAGGGTAACCCAGGGGCCTCTTCATATGGTGTAATTGTTCGGGATTCCTATGGGCATGTGTTGTGAGCCAAAAATGGTATAATAGGGGAAGGATCCAATATCCAATCTGAGTTATATGCGATATGCAAAGGTTTGGAATTATGCATTGAGAATAACTTTTTTCCTATTTGGCTTGAAACGGACTCTTTAGCTGCTCTACAGATTATTAATGCTTTCTCTGTTGGATGGAAATATAGAGATCTAGTACTCAAGATTAGACAATACCTCGCCACATATGATATACGTTGCTCACATACTTTTAGAGAAGCAAATGCTGCTGCTGATTATCTTGCAAATAGTGCGTTTCAATATAATGGAGAAAGGATCATATATGGTGATGATGTTGATAAAGAGCTCTATGCCATATGTAAGTTAGACAGGATTGGGCTGCCATATATTAGATGGACCTCTAAGCCTTCTTAATACATGTTTATTTTCTGTTGGTTACTGCAGGATATGAAAAGAGTGACAGATTAGCAATTTCTTTCAGCTGATTACTGCTGTGGTGTTGTTTCAAAAAATTGGATGACTAAAAAGTATTGATTATAACAGACGGGGTAACTTGTGTAGGGTTTTGTTAGAGACACTGAAAATCTGGAAAGTACTGCTGTTAGAGGTGTCCTGTAACTAATAAATCTGTTCTCAGGCAGGATATGATAGATTTGTATCTGATATTTTTGTCAGAATGTCTGTATAGTACTGCTGAAATGTGTTTGAAGATGTCCCCTGGCAGACAAGGAGCAATTTGAATTTCCATTGGCGTGCCATTTGGAAACTTCTAGCATGCCAATTGGAAATTGATTCTTTTTTATCAACATAATTTTCAGTCAGGTCAAATTTGTCTGAAGGGTGGACTATTTTTGCTGAAGAGTGGTAAAGCTTTTTCTATTGATATTTCTGAGTTTTACACCTGATTATTTGACGCTAAAACTGAAACTGAAAACCTGGACGGTCTGGATGATGATTATAGCTTGTGTGTAACAAAGCGTTTGTTTTGTTTGATATGCAGCAGATGGTCTGAATTATATTGGCAGTTTGGAGTTTCTTCCTTACCGGAAATTTTGAAGACCAGGGAGTTTTGAAGCACATGCGATGGAAATCTTTATCAGATTTTTGAAGCACATGAGTGAAATTTTGATGTTTGGAGTTTAATCCATAAAATTTTGAATTTCTTGAGCTATATTTTGTAAATCATATTGAGGTTCCTTTTGTATTACTATATTAGAAGGTCAGGTTTGGCCCCCCTTCTAATATGGTTTTTTCTCCCTTCTTGGAATAAAATCATCATGTTTTAAAAAAAAAAAGTAATATGTCATCGACATATAACACTAGGAATACGACTGCACTCCCACTAACCTTCTTATACACACAAGGTTCGTCAGGATTTAGTGAGAAATCAAACTCTTTGATTGTCTCATCAAAACGGATGTTCCAGCTCTTGGATGCTTGCTTTAATCCATATATGAATCGTCGAAGCTTGCATACTTTGGTTTTATTAACCGATGTGAAACCTTCAGGTTGTATCATGTATACATCCTCAAGTAAGTTTCCATTAAGGAAAGCTGTTTTCACATCCATTTGTCATATCTCATAATCATAATGAGTCACTATGGCCAGGAGCATCTGAATGGATTTAAGCATAGCTACTGGCGAATAGGTTTCGTCATAATCAATTCCTTGTTTCTGACGATATTCTTTTGCCACTAATCTATCCTTAAAGGTAACAACATTACCTTCCATGTCGGTTTTCTTCTTGAAAACCCACTTGCACCCTATGGGCTTAATCCCTTCAGGTGGGTTAACCAAGTCCCATACTTGATTTTCGTACATGGAATCCATTTCCGACTTCATGGCTTCAAGCCATTTATCCCTTTCTGAATTTTTCAGAACATCTTCATAACTGATAGGTTCGTCATCGTTAATGAGTAACACGTCGTTCGATTCACTTATGAGAAATCCGTATCTCTCTGGAATATTGTGTGTCCTATCAAACCTACGAAGAAGTGGTGTTGTTTTAGGTTCAACTAATAGCTCATCATTATGAATTATTGGTTGTGGGCCTAGACTAGGTGTCTCTGTAATGTCTATTGGAGTTTCTTGAACTTCTTCAAGTTCAATGCTACTCCCACTATTTTCTTGTAAAAGAAATTCTTTTTCTAGAAATATAGCATGCCTTGAAACAAACACCTTTTGTTCGAAGGAATGATAGAATTGGTAACCTTTCGTTTCCTTAGGGTATCCAATAAATAGACATTTATCAGACTTAGCATCCAATTTGTCTGATACAGTCCGCTTTACATAAGCAGGACAACCCCATATCTTTAGGTGAGATAAATGAGGTTTCTTACTATTCCACGTCTCATATGGAGTAGTAGAGACTACCTTGGTCGGGACTCTATTTAGTAAGTAAACAGCTGTCTTAAGCACATAGCCCCAAAAGGATTTTGGAAAAGTTACATGATTCATCATAGATCTAACCATGTCCATCAAGGTTCGGTTACGCCTCTCAGATACACCATTATGCTGTGGTATATATGGCAGAATCCATTGAGACAATATCCCATTGTCCCTAAGATAATCTTTAATTATTCACCACCCCGATCGGATCGAAGTATCTTAATACTTTTACCAAGCTGTTTCTCTACTTCACTTCTGAACTCCTTGAATTTCTCAAAAGCTTCAGATTTGTGTTTCATTAAGAACACATACCCGAATCGTGAGTGATCATCGATAAAGGTAATGAAGTAGCTATAGCCTCCTTGTGCAAGAGTTGACATGATCCACATACATCAGTATGTATTAGACCAAGCAATTCTCCCATTGGTTTACCTTTTTCGAAAAAGGGTAATTTGGTCATCTTGCCTTTTAAGCATGATTCGCATGTATCAAATGAACCAGGTTCAAATGATTCCAGAATTCCACATCGGTGTAATTTGGTCATGCGTTTCTTGCTTACATGGCCAAGACGACAATGTCACGTATAGGAGTCTATTTGATTATCTATTCGAGCACGTTTGTTGCTAACTTCGATATTGAAAACGTCACCGGATAAATCTAACATGTAGATACCATTGCATAAAGTTCCAGTCCCATAAAGAACACCATTTAAAGTTATGTAACAGCAATTGTTACTAAAAGTTAAATGATAACCCTTTTCATTCAACCATGAAATAGATACAATGTTCTTTATTAACGAAGGAACAAAATAACAATTATCCAATTCTAAGACAAGTCCAGTAAGGAGCTTTAGCAAATATGTTCCGATGGCAACAGCAGCAATCATTGCTCCATTTCCAACTCGCAAATTCGCTTCTCCCTTGACGAGTTTTTTTCTATTCCTTAGCCCCTGTATGTCATTACATATATGTGAGCTACACCCAGTATCAAGTACCTAGGTGTACGAGGAAATAGAGTGACATTCAATAAGGAAGATGCCTGAAGAGGATGGGGCATCGGATGCCTTCTTCTTCAAGGACTCAAGATAAACCTTGCAGTTTCTTCGCCAGTGACCCTCCTTGCCGCAGTGATGGCAAGTGCCTTTTGGCCTTAGTTAACTTATTGGTGTCCAAAATGGAACGCAAATTCAGAGAAGACATGATCAGGTGATTATCCTAGAAATACAAATTGAGGTTATGTGATAAGAATGATAAAGAATGCATCAATATACATTAATTAAATACTATTTATTTTCGAATTGAATAACCCTTTTTATCAATTCGGGAGATTGTAGGAACATCTCCAAATAGGTTGACATCCAACCATAGATAAGAACAACCATGGCTGGAGTCCATCAAGTTATTCTTAGCTATGAAGGTAGGTAATTATACCGATTACATATTACACATATGTAACTATCACATTATGCTATCAACTAATTGAATGTTTGCATATATCATTGGGTTGTTAACTCATTAACAAGTATGCAACAATATACATAGCACCCAACTGCACCTCTCTTTCATCAACCTTGGCTGTGGCACAACAAATTGATACTCCAAGCTTAAGGCTGACCCATTAATCAAGAAATAGTTTTAATATGGTTGGAGCTCATTCAACCGTTTAGTCAGGCTTGGATGTGTCCAACAACCAAAACTAAGGATTGACCTCTGACTCCAACTATATTAATCATAAACTAATTCCATGGTTTGAACATGTTGAGGTTCAAGCCGGGCATGGATGTGTCCATCAACCCAAACGAGAAATAAAACTTCGGTTCTAACCATATTAATGGAAGGTATTGGCCTTAATATTTTGTAAGGGGTTTTGGATCTCATCCTTTTCTTTTATGCACATTCATGACATATAATTATGGCATGTTCTAACGATTTCCCTAATAAAGTATGTATGTAACTTAATTTATCAAGTCTCATTAATTGAATTAGGAACCGGATTTCCTAATTCTAATTTTATACTTTATTCAAGGAATTATTTTTGGGAAACAATTTCCTAAATTATCATAATCAATTTCGGAATTAATA
The DNA here is from genome assembly GCA_024364735.1 of Boesenbergia rotunda. Lineage (NCBI taxonomy): Eukaryota > Viridiplantae > Streptophyta > Magnoliopsida > Zingiberales > Zingiberaceae > Boesenbergia > Boesenbergia rotunda. The sequence continues at coordinate 189,074 of JAGFNQ010004751.1, read as the reverse complement.
TGTTTAAGATTTTGATTTCTCTAAATCAAATCTTATTAAATTAAGAGACAGATTCCCTTAATTCAATCACATATTATTTTCATGAAAATCTTATTTAAGGAAATATACTCTATAGGAAACAATTTTCCTAATTAATTTTGGAGACAATAATATGTAAGAGCATCACCTCATAAATCAAATAAGGAAATTATCGTTTGAGAATCACCTCAAAATTTCCAAGCTTTGATCACATATTTTATTTATGGAAAATTAATATCAATTACTTAATTTGGACGGCTCCCCGAGGCTCAATCCAAAATAAGAATTTGACAGTTTAAATTCAATTTAGGAAATTTAATTATAACAACTAACTTTAAATTGGACGGCTCTCCAAGGCTCAATCCAAAATAAAGAATTTTGTAAATAATTTAATTTCCAATTATGAATTTAAATGCCAATTAATATTTCCATAATTTGTCTAGACTTTCTTGAAAGAAAGTGCCCAAAATTGTGAGCTTTTCATAAATGGAAAGTTTCCAAAATAAAAGGTTTTCAGAATAATTGTAAGTTTCTGGTACAAAGAAACTTACGTTTTTCCAAAATTGGAAAATTTCTAAAATGGGAATTTCCAAAAATGGAAAGTTTTCACAATTATCATAAAATTTCAGAAACAGGGATATTTCAAAAGTTTGCGAAATTTCATGATGATTTCCAAACTTTGAAATTCCTAAATCGAAAATTTATCATTATTGGAAAGTTTCCATAATTGGAAAATTTTCCAAAATTGAGATCATGACAAAGTTTTCCTCAAAAACAATTATATGATTAAGTCGAACACTAACCGGCTCTGATACCACTGTTGGGACCGGGTGCATGTTGACATGGATGCGGGTTCGTAATTTTAAAATTAATTACTTGCAGTGGTAGGTTTAGCATAAATAATTTCTCAAATTATTTAACCACACATCTAAGCATGCAAATTTATCTTGTGTAGACATGATCATATATTTAAAATTTTGCAGAAACGTAAACTAATTTATGTATTACCTCACGTAACTCGAAGGAAGGGACGAGATCCAACCGTCAGCGTCCCTCGAAAGCTCCGCCTCTATTCGCGTCCACGCCGAGTAAATTCAGAATGACTTCGCAAAGCCATGAGTTTCGTGTTCTCGAGAACTACTAGATTCTCCGAGAACGCAACAAGAAAACCAAGAGAGAAGTAATCACATCGGAAAAACTCACTACCAAGGTTGGCCGGAATCACAATTCCGGCGAGAAGGAGGAAGACGACTTGCGCCCAATCCCAAGGTGATAATGGCCGAAGAGGAAGATCGTCCCAACGGAAGAACTTTGTCGCCTCGGTGCTTCTCCTTGTGCTCACGGCAAGAAGAAGGGAGAAGAGTCTTGTGGTCGACCAAGAGAAAGAAGGGAGGAGAGGGAGAGAGCCCAGGCAAGAATACTTCGATTGATTTCCAAGCCTTGCCTTGGGTCCTTTATATAGTGGCCTCTCAACCGCCAAGTCTCTTTTTTCTTATAGAATAAATTTTCTATGACTTATTCCATCATGCCAAGTTTTATCATATTTTAATTCATGATAAAAACCGACCAAGGCTCCTTTTTTCTTATGGAATAAATTTTCTTATCATGGTAAATCAATCCTTGATTGATTTTATAAAATAAAATAACCCAATCCATGGTTCATTTTAATTTCCATGAAAAATAAACCAAACCTTGGTTTATTATATAAAAATTTATATCATCCATAATTTTATAAAACAAACCACACTTGATTTATTTTATAAATTGAACCAAAAATTTGGTTCTCTCCCTTTGTTGTGGCCGACCAAGCAAAGAGGATGGAGACCCTCTTTGGCCGGCCCATCCAAGCCACGCCCCAATGAATTAAACTTATTTAATTCATCTATTAAGTCTTCAAAAGACTTAGCCATTTTACGCTTCCAATGTGTCTCTGAAAAATTCAGATTCGACTTATCGTTTGGCTTAACCAAACCTAATCTCTCTTGATTGGAAAATCCAATTTTCAACTCGTTTTAAATCCCTCGGATTACTCGTTGTGCGTGTGACTAAATAGGCTTTCGATTTATGTTGGCCGTCTATAATTAATCAATTATAGAACGATCATGAGTGACACCTAGTAGTACATCATGATCCCCAATTAATCGAAAGATCAACGGTTGACCTCAGAAATAATTCTGAAACCCTTCAGCAGCTATAATGAATCGTGCTCCATTCCCTTCACCATCTTATACCCACTTGGTTCAGGACATGGCCTATGTGTGTCAGTCCCTACTAGGCTGACTACGTCACACCTAGCCAAGTAACGTTTTCTCGTCCTACGGATTCTAATTACTCTTATGTATTTAAGTGATTCATACTCTGAACATGTCATGCTCTGGCCAGAGGCTTCGAGTAACAATCCGATGATAGGCCTTGGGTATACATCTCCTCGCAAGGAGTGGTGAATCCTTTGTAGGCTGTTCAAACATCTTCGAGCACTTCGGCTTATACCCAATCATCTTGGGTCCACACCTCCTTGGAGATGCTTGCTTAAGATGTCAAAGCATAAGTCTCCATGACCAAGATGACTTGAACACCGCAAGTCAAAGGAACATCGCACTTAAGCTGCAGTAAGAACTTCATTGACATATCTATATGTAGACTACCATATGAAGTTTTACAGCCAGTCACTCCAATGAACTAGTTCCCTTAACTAGCATTCATGTTTATCTCCGGACATCCCAATGTCACCAGCCAGTGAGAATCAGCTAATTAGAGAATTACCCATGCTAGTCTCAACAGAATTGATAGTGTCCGTATTTATCAATCCATCGACTAGGGACAATTTCAATACTTCACAATTGCACATGTAGAGATAATCACTAGTTGTGAATTCATCACAAATTCTCTCATGCTGTGAATTGTATTGCGGACATTCAGTAAATGAGTTTAAGATCTCAATCAAATACATAAACATGTATACTCAAATAGTGAATATTCAAAATGGATAATTCTAAAAGCTTAAGTACCCCTATGGCTACTAATGTCAAAATTATTAATGGTCATGAGGGTAAACCTGTAGATCTAAAATTTTACCGAAGTATGATCAGTAGCCTACTATACTTAACTGCTAGTGGACCTGATATCTTATTTTCTGTAGGAATGTGTGTTAGATACCAAACTTGTGCAAAGGAATCCCACTTAGCAGCACTAAAAAGAGTTCTAAGGTACATTAAGGGTACCCTAAATGTAGGGATTTGATATCCTAGGACTTCCACTTTTGAATTATTAGGATATTCTGACTCTGATTATGCTGGGTGCAAATTAGATAGAAAGACTACAAGTGGAAGTTGCTAATTATTAGGACATAGTCTAGTTAGCTGGTGTAGTAGAAAGCAACACTGCGAAGCCTTATCCACAACCGAAGCAGAATATGTTGCCCAAGGAGAGTGTGTGGCACAACTTTTATGGATGATGCACACTCTTAAGGATTTCCAGCTTGACTACACCCAAACCCAAGTTTTTATTGATAACATTAGTTTAATCAATTTGACTAAAAATCAAATTCAACATTCCAGAACAAAACATATAAAAGTTAAACATCATTTTATAAGGGATAATGTAGCCAGGGGCGAAATAGTACTTAAGCATGTGGACTCAAAATCTAATTTAGCTGACATTTTTACCAAACCCTTACCTGAATCTATGTTTAGCTCACTAAGAAGGCAGTTAGCGTTGTGCTTAGTAGAATATGACTGTTCTATATTTTTCAAAAATTTATTTTCCTATTTTTCTTAAATTTGTTTCAAAAATTAGCAATTTGAAAAATCATTTCTTTTATCAAGTTTTTGAAATTTAAAATGATTTTCCGACTTAGTTTTTATAAAAACTACCCCCTCAAAACTAAGGTTTTTTCGCATAATGGACTTAGCTTAGGTCCTAACCCTAGAATTGCATGCACCTATAGATCTAGAAGCCAGCATCTCACAAGCACCTTAGGGTACTTTGAGTGATAACCTAGACTGGGTTGAGATGCTTAGGTCTATGCCTTGATTCAAGATGTTTTAAGTCAGTGCATCTGCAGTAATTGGGGCGATAAATACAAATTTAACAGCAATCAAGTTAAGTATTCAAGCTTAGTAAATCTAACTTGATTAGATCACTTAACTTGACTAACCCTAGTGAAAGCTACTGTTTTATAACAGTTAGTAAATAGCTAACTGGGTTAGACAGGACCTAAACAAGATCGATTTAATTTGGTTTGGTTTTTTCTTGAATTCATTAGAGTTGGTTCAATACAGACTTTCAATTTTTTTTTGTGTAACTAGCTTTAATTCAAATTTTACTTGCAATAAATGTTATCAATTTTTTTTTATATATGGCAAAGGGGGAGAAAAGAGAGTGAATTTTTTTTTCTAACTTCTTACAAAACAAAAAAAAATCTTCTTCAAAAAGTAAAGTAAAATGTCTAAGTGCTTCAAAATTTTGTTTAAGTGCTTCAAAATTGTTATCTAAGTGTCTCAAATTTTTTAAGTAATTCAAAAATTCTTATGTACTTCGAAATTTTCTTCTAAGCTTTTAAGTGATTTCAAAGAATTTCTAAGTGTTTCAAAACCAAATTTCTAAGTGTCTCAAAACCTTCGAAGAATATTTTTTTTAAGTAAAATTTTCCTTGGGAAACAAAGTTTGTCTGAGCAAAACTCCTTTGAAAATTTTGGCAAATGTTTCTAAGTTTTTACTAGAGAACAAATTTTGGCAAAAACTTGTTGAAAAAAATTCCTTAAAGAATTTTGGCAAAAACTTGTTGAAAAAAATGTTTTTTTTTTGCACAAAGTGTTTTCAAGGAAATTTTTAAGTGTGCAAAAAGTTTTCCCAAGTAAAAATTCTCAAAAAAATGGAAGGAGAAATGTAGTTTCAAATTTCTTTTTACAAAGTTTTCTATGTAAAAAGTTTTCTTAAACAAAATTTAGGCTTACAAAACTTTTCCAAAAAATTGTCTAAGTTGTTTGAGTGCAAATGCATTTGCATAATGTTGAAAAACACTTAGTCAAACTTAAAGCACATAGAAGGGTTACAAAAACCCCGCATATCATTGAAAGGATCAGGGGGAGAATATTCATTTCAGGGGGAGATAATTGAAATTTCATAAGATGCTTTTTTGTTGTTAGATATGCTTTTTAACTTAACTTTTTGAACCGTGTTGCCATAAATCAACAAGGGGGAGATTGTTGGTGCCGGAAGCACCAAAGTCAAACCTATGTTTTGATAATGGCAAAGGGTTTAGAAGTTAAGGTTATGTTATGATCTAACAATGCAAATCAAGTGTGCAGGTAAGTCCTAGGTACACTAGGCACTAAGTCCTGGCCGTGAGCTGGGCAACTAAGTCCTGATGTACGGTTGGGCACTAAGACCTGGAGAGTGAAGCTGGGCACTAAGACCTAGTGAGTGAAGCTAGGCACTAAGACCTGGTTAGGGACTGGGCACCGAAAACCTTGTGAGTGAAGCTGGGCACTAAGACCTGGTGAGTGAACCTGGGCAAAAGTCCAACTGGAGGAGCCGGTTGGCAAACAGGTAAATTCTCCCGAGAGGAGTAGGTGAGGACGTGTTCCCCGTAGGAGGGAACATTAGGCGTTGGTTCGACCAGGGTTCCATTTGGGAAGACCAAAGTCAGAACTAAGATAGCTCAGGCTGTAAAACATGGTTTAATCTTATCATTTATATGCTTCTTGTGTTTTGGAACTAACCCTGATTGCAGGAATGAAGGTTTTTGCATTCAGGCGCCTCAATGGAGTGAGGCGCCTCACTGGGCTAGGCGCCTATGTTGAGACAGGCGCCCCAGCCAAAGAGGGATTCCAGCCATTCGAAGCAAACTGCCACGCAAGCCTAAGACCAAGTCATTGAGGCGCCTGTGTTAACACAGGCATCCCAGTTAACTTAGGTGCCCTAGTGAAGGGGATAAGGCTGGCCAAGTTTGCGGATTGAGGTTTGCGTAGAGGAGGCCACATGTCAGGCGCCCCCTTCAACACAGGCGCCCCTGTTAACACTATAATAGGGGGTTCACCCCCAAGGCTTCAACATCAGTTGCATTCAACACTTACACTCAAGCACTCCACTCCGACAAGTTCCATACTCGCGATTCAAGCGCCGATGACGACCCGCTGCTCCGAAACTTCCAACTTCTCCGGTCGTCGGTAAAAGCTAATTTTTATTTAAAGTGTTGTAACTCCTTTTTAATTCTATATTTGTACTCAACTTGTAATCTTTTATGAAAATATAGAATTGTCCATCGTAAACGGTCAAGGACTGTGGGCCTTGGAGTAGGAGCCGACTGCGACTCCGAACCAAGTAAAAACAAAACTTGTTAGCGATTGTTTTTGCTTTTTCAGCTGCACAATTACTCTCTTTACTTCCGAAAATTTAACGATCGATATTCATCCCCCCCCCCTCTGTGGATTCAATCCGATCCCACACACCCATATTTTCATATGGGCTCCTGCTATTATGAGTCGTCCATCTCCCCGTGTTTAAGATATCGAATGTCCGATAATTAATTTAAATTTCTGACAATTTTAATTAATTATCTTCTTGATCCTTGATTAGTACCACTTAACCTTTTCGTCATGTCAGACCATAGTCCACTTGAAAGATTTGACATAACGATCATTTTGAGCTCATCAAGGGGGCATCATCATTCTGACTCACCAGGACACGGATTCCCTCAATAATCAATGGCACACCATATAATTAATATTATTTCCCAATTTACCAGGCCTATTGACTTAACAGAATAAATCTCGCTCATTGGTAAGTCAAAGAAATAGTAATTAATTATACATACCCGTTATTATTTCAGGATTAAGAGATCGTACTCCATAATATATATCCGAGGTCTAATCCAATTTATGAAGCTAGTACAAAATTGGATGACCTCTCTTTTGGTCGTACTCAATGCACACAATGTGCACTAGTGTAATTCTATGGTTAAGACAAACCATACCTAATTACACTACAGTCATGCTGATGGTTTGTCCAACTCCATCTCGGTTGTGAGCCTCTTTCTTATACTTCTGCAAGGAACTTGATCATCTGTGCAACACCACACACCATGTTATCTACAATGTCAAGTATGAGACATTTTATGCACATACTAGTATAAATATGCACCGTGTGATTATGCGATTCTCTTTTAAAATGTAGATGTACATTAACCAAAAGCAAAGCTTTTAGTATACATCCTAACACTTACATTATATTTGTGCCAAATAACTAAGTATAATAATGTCCTTGGGTATTAGGTTCTTATCTATATCATATCGATAGGTTGAATCGATAGTGAGATGATGTATGCACCAAAAGCAAAGCCTCTTTCTTATGCTTCGGCAAGGAACCTGATAATATGATCTTCTGTGCGATACTATGCACCATGTTATCTACAATGCCAAGCATCAGACAGTTTGTGCACATACTAATATAAACATGCACTTTGTGATTTTCTGATTCTCTTTAAAATGTCGATGTATATTAACCAAAAGCAAAGCTTTTAGTATACATCCTAACACTTCATCCGTGGAGGTGGTGGTCGGTGACGCAACAAGAAGGAGAATATGAGGTGGTGGCCGGCGGCACAAAGGAGTGGAAGAAAGCTTCTTTTTCCTTTGTGGATTGGCGCAAGCAAGAGAGAAAGAGAAGTGCGGTCTAGGTGGCTTCAATTCATGGGAGATCATCGCTCACACGACGTCCAAGAAGAGGGAGGTCATACAATAGAAGATCAAGAGGTATGAATTTATCTTATTCATTCTTGTTCTTTATCTTTCCTTGTTATTGTTAATTTTTCATTAATTAACTTGGACCCCGATTGTAAAACACAAAAACCGGCGATCTTACATCGTTGTCTTTTCCACGGCTAACCGACTAGAAGAGTCGAATTGCTTGGACAACAAGTTTATTCAAGCGATCGCTCAAGTCATTAGCATGACAACGAAACGGTCGTTTAGAAGTTTTGCATGTGTCCGGATTAATTTCAATTAATGAAATTTTAATCCGGGGACACGTCAACAGATTGATTCCATGCGCACCATCCAAGGGCCTAAAACCCAACACCTAGATCCTTGCGTGGAGTTGTGGTGCTGTTTCCCCATCGTGCATCTTGATGGTGTAGAGCTTGTTGAGTTGCAAATCTCGTTTGCTAATCCGTGTATCCAACGTACCCTCGTGCAGTTCGATGAATTTGTTCCAAAGCTCTTTGCGTTGCTGATGAGGCCGACGCGGTTGAGCTCTTCCTTGTTTAAGCCACATTGTAGTGTTTGCGTGGCCTTTGCATCTGCTTCAATTTTCTTCTTGAGTGGTCTGTCCCACTCTGTATATCCTTACACCTCAACTTGTGCATTCTTGGGGATCTCCAGTTCGGACTGGATGATGATCTACATGTCCACCTGAGTTTTCAGGTGGACCTCCATCCTACTCTTCCAATAGGAGAAGTCTTCTCCTGAGAAGAGCGATGGTCTGGCGGTGTTGTAACCTTCTTGCATAGCCATGGAGTTTAATCTGAAAAACTATAAAAAAACAAAAAAAATTGTTCCAAGATTGAGTCTTGGATTAGTAGTGCGGTAGCAAAAATAATAATAATAATTGAGTGGTGTTGCATCAACCTCGATCAACGAAAAGTTATGAACAAAACAAAAAAATATTTTAAAAAGAAATTCAAAAATTGCTCAATTGGTGATTGCACCAGATTTGAACCACCCGCTCTGATACCACTTGTGGGATCGTTTAGAATCGATAGAGGGGGTGAATATCGATAAAAATTTTTGATATTAAAAGAATATTACGCTGCGGAAAATTAAATCAATGCTAACACACTTTCTTTTACTTGGTTCGGTGTATAGATCGACTCCTACTCCAAGGGCCACGGTCCTTGACCGTTTACATTGGGCAATTCTATATTTCGGAAAATGTTACAATAGTTGAAGCATGACTACATAATTAAATTTAAGCACATAAAAGAAATACCGACGACCGGAAAAGTAATTGAAGATTGGAGCAGCTGGTCGTCGATCTGGAATGTGGTTGACGCTTGAAACTCGAGCAGGGAGAAAATAGAACTGAGCGCTTGAGTGCTTGAGTTGGAAAAATTATTGTCTGGAAGCCAGGGGTGAACCCCTTTATATACAGCCATCCAGGGCGCCCCTGTTGATGTAGGGCGCCTGACATGTGTGCCTATCTACGCGTGTCCTCATCTGCAGACTTGGCCAACGTCTATTCCTTTATCCAAGGCGCCTGGGACGTCTGGGGCGCCTATATGCTCATGGGCGCCTCCCTTGCTGACGTGGAGACTCAACTTCGCAGACTGCTGGAATCACCCATCTGGGGCGCCTGTATCAATACAGGAGCCTGTATTCTCGGGCGCCTGAGTCCTCTCAGGCGCTTGGGATGCAGAAAACTCCTTCCTTTGTTCCTGGCACCAGGGTTAGTTCCAAAGCAACAGTAATATATAAATTAAGTACAAATAATAGTCTGCGCTGTCTTGGTTCTGACTTTGGGCTTCCCAAATGGAACCCTAGGTCGAACCGATGCTTAATGATCCCTTTTCCGGGGAACGCGTCCTCGCCTACTCCTCTCAGGAGAATTTACTTTTTGCCAGCTGGCTCCTCCGGTTGGACTTTTTCCCAATCTTCCGAATCAGGACTTCGGTGCCCAATCCACGACCAGGACTTATTGCCTAACCCTCGATCAGGTCTTCAGTGCCCAGCCTTCGACCAAGACTTATTGCCCATCCCTCAGTCAGGACTTCATGCCTAGTTCACGACCAGGACTTATTGCCCAACCCTCAGTCAGGTCTTCGATGCCCAACCCTCAGCCACGTCTTATTGCCCAATTCCTCGAACCAGGACTTCGTGCCTAGCTTACCTAGGACTTTTCCTGCACACTTAACAAATTCATTAGATCACAATATAACCTTAACTTATGAACCTTTTGTCATTATCAAAACCCAGGTTCGATCTGGTGCTTCTGGCACCAACAAGCCTTTATAGGTTAAAACAAGCACCTAGGGCCTGATATAAAAGACTATCGACCTGCCTGATTTCTAAGGGATTTAACCATGGTCAAATTGACTCAACCTTGTTTATTAAAACCTTACAAAAAGACATTTTTATAGCCCAAATCTACATAGATGACATAATTTTTGGGTCAACTAATACTAACTTTTTAAAAGATTTTATTATGATTATGGAAAGTGAATTTGAAATGTGCCTAGTAGGTGAACTGACCTTTTTCCTAGGTCTTCAAATAAAACAAACTAGGGATGGTAACTATGTTCATCATTCAAAATATGCAAAAGAATTAATCAAAAAATTCAAAATGGAAAACTCTAAAGATTTAGGTACTCCCATGGCCACAAATGCAAAAATAGACAATGACCCTGAAGGTAAGTCAGTTGATTTAAAACAATATAGAAGTATGATAGGAAGTTTACTATACCTAATTGCTAGTAGACCTGACATCCTGTTTGCAGTAGGAATGTGCGTGAGATACCAAACCTGTGCTAAGGAGTCTCACCTAGCTGCCGTAAAAAGAATCCTTATGTACATAAAGGGTACCCTAAATGTAGGTATTTGGTATCCTAGGACCTCCAACTTTGAATTATCAGGATACTCTGACTCAGACTATGCCGGGTGTAAACTAGATAGAAAAAGTACAAGTGGGAGTTGTTAATTACTAGGACATAGTCTAGTCAGCTAGTGCAGCAGAAAGCAACACTGTGTTGCCTTATCCACAACTAAAGCAGAATATGTTGCCCTAGGAGAGTGTGTAGCACAACTATTATGGATGATGCGCAATATTAAGGATTTCAAGCTATACTATGCCCAAACTAAAGTATTCATTGACAACATAAGCTCGATCAATCTTACAAATAACCCTATTCATCACTCCCGAACCAAACACATTGAAGTGAAACATCATTTTGTTAGGGATCACGTAGCTAGGGGCGAAATCGTACTTACACATGTGGACTCAAAATCTAATCTAGCTGACATTTTTACCAAACCTTTACATAAGTCTGAGTTTAGCTTACTAAGAAGGCAGTTAGGATTGTGCTTAGTAGAATATGACTGTTTTCATCTATTTTTAAAAACTAGTATTTCATATTTTTTTAGAAAAAATCATTTTCTTGTTAAGTCTTGAAGTTTAAAAATTTTCTTTCCGACTTAGATTTTTCTAAAAAATTACCCCCTTTAAAACTAAAGTTTTTCTACGCAATGAACTTAGCTTAGGACTCAACCCTAGAATTGTATGCTCCTATAGATCTAGAAGCCAGCATCTCACAAGCACATTAGGAAACTTTGATTGATAACCAAGATTGGGTTGAGATACTTAGGTCTATGCCTTGACTCAAGATGCTTTAAGTCAGTGCATCAAGAGCAGTTGGGGTGATAAATAAATTTGAACAGCAATCAAGCTAAGTGTTCAAGCTTAGAAAACCTAACTTAATCATACCACTTAACTTGACTAACTCAAGTGAAAGCTGTTGTTATATAACAGTTAGTAAGTAGCTAACTGGGTTAGACAGAGACCGAATGAGTTCAATTTAGTTTGTTTAGTTTTTTTTTTGCTTGGACTCACTAGAATTGGTTCAAGATGCGTTCAAAATTCAGTTCTGCAAAATAAACTGGCTCTGATACACTATTTTTTTCTTCTTGAAATATGTTTTTTTTGATATATGGCAAAGGGAGGAGTTAGAAAAGGAAAAGTAAAGTTAAAAATTTTGTTAAAAGTTTTTTTGTATCTTAATTTTTCCAACTTCAAAAGTTCTTCAAGAGTCAATTTTCAAAAGTAGCTGAAAAAATTCCCTTTTCAAGTAAGAAAGAAAAAGTAAAGTTAAAATTTTTTTTTGTAAACTGTAAAGTTAAAAAATTTTCAAATCAAATTTTTTTGTGTCTTAATTTTTCCATCTTCAAAAGTTCTTCAAGAGTCATTTTTCAAAAGTAGTTAAAAAATTCCCTTTTCAAAAGCTAAATTATATTTCTGCAAAAGGTACATTTTTTTAAGGGGGCTGGTTTAAAAATAAAGTCTAAAAACTTTCTGTTGCTTTACCCATTTTTTTTTAAAGACTTCAACTTTAAAATCACCCTTTTTCAAAAACTCTAACCTTTTCCTCAAAAAGGGTATCCTCAATCAAAAGGTTTTTTTTGAAAAACTACATGTTTTTGAAAGCTTCAGGGGGAGAATCTTTAATCAAGGGGGAGCTTTATGCATTCTTTTCAAAAATGTTTTTTAAAGGGGAAAGAGGTAAAATATGTCTGTTTTAAATACAATGTCTTGTTTCTATTTTAACTTAACTTTTGAACTAGGTTGCCAAAGATCAAAAAGGGGGAGATTGTTGGTGCCGGAAGCACCAGATCGAACCTGTTTTTGACAATGGCAAAGGGTTCAAGTTAAGGTTAAGGTGTTATCTAATGAATCTATTAAGTGTGCAAGAAAGTCCTAGGTAAGCTAGGCATGATGTCTTGACCTGCAGGGTTGAGCAATAATTCTTGGTCGTGGACTAGGCACTGAAGTCCTGATCCGGAAGATCGAACAGATGTCTTAGCCGGGCGGGAGCTGCGGACAAAAGTAGAGACGGGTCGAGGAACGTATGTCTTGAGATCCGACAATCTCGGAGGCCGAGCAAAAGTCCAACCAGAGGAGCCGGTTGGCAAAAGGTAACTTCTCCAAAGTGGAGTAGGTGAGTACGCATTCCCCGGAAGAGGGAACAGTAGGCGTTGGTTCAACCTAGGGTTCCATTTGGAAACCCAAAGTCAGAACCAAGACATCGTAGGTTGTTATTTATACTTGATTTTATTATTACTGTTGTTCTAGAACTAACCCTTGTTGCAGGAGCATAAGGTCAAAGTTTCTGCATCCCAGGCGCCTGATAGGACTCAGGCGCGTGAGAACACAAGCGCTTGTGTTGATCCAGGCGCCCCAGATGGGGATTCTTCCTATGGTTGTGAAGTTGAGCTGGCAGGTTGCCACGTCAGCATGTGAGGTGCCCGTCAGCAGTCAGGCGCCCTAGACGGGGGATAGACGTTGGTTGTGATGGGTATGGCTTGGCGAGTTTCTTAAGCGAATACCTAGTCGTCCTTGAGAGACCTCTCCATGTCTACAGATTAAAAATTAATCTAAATGGAGACCCGTCTCCCAAACGATCATCTCGTCATTGTATCGATTAGTTCAAATTACAACTTAGCCAATCTCAAAGATCGAGCCTTGTAATTTGCCTAACCGTTCGACCGCGGAAAAGACGACGAGTAGTTCGCCGAATTTTGTGTTTATTATCAGGGTCTAATTAATTAATTATCAATAATAATTAACAAATAATTATGAACATGATAATTAATTAATCTACACATAAAATGATAAAAAAATAAAGAAGGAACCAAGAGAGAAATATACCTCTCTTTACCTCGTAGTCTTCTACCGTATAACCCTCCCCTGTTTGACGTCATGTGGACGACGATCTACCAAGAACCTTGGTCACCAAGCCGATCCCTTCTCCTTACGCCAACCAAGCCCTAACCAAAGGGATGTCGTCAGCCACTCCAAGGAAGGTAAAAATCCAAACACAAACCCTATTACTCCTTTCTGTTGGTGCAAGATGCATCAATGATGCCCCCCTCTAGTGTTTCAATGTTTAACAATATGCTTATGTTAGTGATATATTAGACAAGGTAAGGGTTAGTCAAGAAATCAGTATCAAGGCAAACAAAATCCTAGTTAAACTAGGCAATAAGTCGTGGTTCGAAGAATTGGGCACTAAGTCCTGATCATGGATTGGGCACTAAGTCCTGGCCGAGGGTTGGGCACCTAAGACCTGACCGAGGGTTGGGCACGAAGTCTTGGTTCAAGGAGTTGGGCACTAAGTCCTGGCCAAGAGTTGGGCACCTAAGACCTGACCGAGGGTTGGGCACTAGTCCTGGTCGCGGACTGGACACAAAGTCCTAATCTGGAAGATTGGGCAAAAGTCCAACCGGAGGAGCCGGTTGGCAAACTTCTCCTGAGAGGAGTAGGCGAAAGCCACGTTCCCCGGGAAGGGAACACTAGGCGTCGGTTCGACCTAGGGTTTCGCGAGAAATCCAAAGTCAGAACCAATCGTTAAGGCTAAGATTGTATATGTCTTTGTCTTGTATATGTGTATCTTACAGGTACCCAGAATCGAAGGCAAAGCAAGTGAACAAACACACAAAACGGCCTGGAAAGCTGCTCCTGGGCACTTGAATGGATACAAGCGCCCCCAAGCATTCAGGCGCCCTAGATACCAGGCGCCTAAATGAATCAGGCGCCCAAGATGCTATTGGGTGCCCAAGACTAGGTTTTTATCAGCTTCACGAAGATAGCGTTCCGGATGAAGTTTTGACCGCCAATGAGGCGCCCCAGTGGCTCTTGGGCGCCCGAGAAGAACCTATATAAAGGGGTTCGACCCCTCAACTGAGAACATCAACTGCTATGACATTCTAAGCATTCCCAGCGAAGATAAAGCGCTAGAGATGAAGCTCTGCGACTAAGGATGCTCTAGGAGGAAGTGTGTTGCACTTTAGAGTTCCATATCGACCGGCGGGTCTTCGATTTTTGTTTGGTTTGCGTTTACTTTATGCATTTCATTTTCTTTATCTTTTGGTTGTAAAAGTTGCACTGTAAGATGAGTTTCTCTGCCTCCGGAAAGTCTGGAAAGGAGGCCATTAGTGGACAGGCGCTTCCCGTGCTTAGGCCTTGGATGTACTGACCCTGGGGTTGGGAACCAAGTAAAACCTATGTGCACTCTAAGTTGTTTGGTTTTTCGTTCTTTCTATTTTTCGCTGCTACTAACTCTCTTCTAGAACGAACAAACGAACGTTGAAGTTTACTACAAGTTTACGAAGAAAATGTTTACAAGTCGATATTCACCCCCTCCTCTATCGACGACACCGGTCCAATAAGTGGTATCAGAGCCTGGTAGCTCTTCACTGGACTAACAGCCGACAGAGTAAAGGCGCCAGGAGTTGTGTGACGACCCGACTTCTCTTCCTTAAGGCGGACGTCACTTTTACATAACCTTAACTTTACCTTATCCTTAGCCTTAGGATACAACTACTTGACTTCCCTCAACATGCTCTGAATTTTTTTTTCAATGGCACCAGTCGACTGGCCTTCTAGCAGTCGACTGGTGCATCGAACAGAAGGGTTCTGTTCGATATGGTAGTCGACTGGTATCTGAACCAGTCGACTGACACGCCTGAAAGCTGCAGTCTCAGACCTAGGAAATCATTTCAAGGGTCCATAATTCATACACTTCCATAGCATATAGATAAATAACTCCAAATCTATACTCTATACTAGTTTTATAAACATCATAGCAACCCAAAACAAACACATTAACTTGCAATTAGGATCTCTGCGGAATTTAATAAACTATCCAAAACATATGAGATCTATACTAGAGTTTGTACTCAACTTTGTCTCTATGCGAAGTTTAAACAAAATCATTACGTTCTACCAATCCAAAACACCAACCACAAGTTTTTATAAGACTTAACCCAAAGATCTCTCCCACGGTTCCGCCACCACTGAACATCAATACAAGTCCCGTTCGCCTCCTTAGCTTATACTTTTTCTTTACCTTTATCTGCAATAGAAGGAAATGCAACTAATAAGCGATTTTCTTAGTAAGTAAATCCTAACTCACAAATCCATGCGATCAATGATAAACATGCTCTTTTCAAAGGATGCTCGCTTCAAAATACATGCACTTGGAAATACTTGCACATGGGAACATTCATATAACTATCATGCTCAATCATGCTTGAAAACATTTACTTGCATTAAAACACTTGCAAACTTAACATGCTCATGATTTCTTTTGAGACTTGATACTTATACGTTTCCATACTTTAAAACACTAACTGCCTTGCTCTTGCTTTTTAACATGCTTGTAACATAACAACGTTAACATACATAACAAAACATGTACTCAACTGAAAACACTTACATATACTCATATACTTCAAAATAATAATCAACTTTCTAGGCCTTGACATTGTACCTGGTATCAATGTACCAATGCGCGCATCCCTAATAGGTTTCGGGGTAGCTAGCCACCACACCCTATTAGAGCTTCTTTCTAACTTTCTGTGGGCCTCTCATTTGCCCAGTACATGTCTCTTTACAAAAGTAAAATACTTTATTACTCATAATGTTTATACTTATCAAGCTATCTTTTTTTTTTCATAAATCTGGCACTACAAACCTTTACCTTTCTTACTTGGAACTTTCATCGAGCACCTTGTGTGCCCTTAACCCAAAACTCATTTTTGGGACTTTTCAAGAACTTGGTCTTATCATGCTTAGATTCACATACACAAAACCTACTCAAGTTTAAGTTCTATAATAAGAAATATGTCTTCTTGAGAAACTGAAACACACAATTTAAAATAGTCTTAAAGAATGCACTTAGATCACAAAACATAGTTCTACAACGAGAAATACATGACGAAACTACTTCTATTGCAGTGAGTGATGTACTTACCCCCCTTTGCTTGAAGAAAACTCACTAAGTATATAGAAAAATCCTAGCGTAGGACTCCTTTTCTCTTCCTTGCGAGAAACTTCACTCCTTGGCCCTAGGGAAGAAGCCCTAGGTTCTCTACTCAAGAGGAAGAAGAAGGAGGAAGAAAACTCTTGTTTTCTCCCTGTTTTCACAACCCCCTTTGCCCCCTGTTTCCGTCGACTCCCATACCCTAAAGGGGATTTGACGCAACTTAAGCGGAAGTTGAAACACCTCTTCATGAAAAGGACTTACTTACCTATAATATAATTTCGATCCATCCTTTTCTGTGCTTGATACCCCCAACCTTCTGGCTAGCCGAGCCTGTTTAAGGACTGGCTTGTCCCGTGGTCGCGAGATCAAACCTCCACCCGACCCTTTCCTTTTTCTTTTTATTTTTATTTCGAAAAATTACCAGAAAATTCAAAAAAATTCCTAATAATTCATGAAAATTATTGGGTGTTACAATCTTCCCTACCTTATAAAAAGTTCGTCCTCGAACTTAGAACAGCTCTGGATACCTTTGCCTCATGCTATCTTTTGATTCTCAGGTTGCCTCTTCATACTTCTGATTCAGCCATAAGACTTTTACTAGTGGTACCACTTTGTTCCTCAGCTTCTTATCTGCTCGATCTATTATCTGAATAGGTCGACTCTCATAACTGAGATATTCTTGAACTTGTACCATCTGTGGCTCAATCACTTGGTTGGCATCTGGGATATGCTTCTTTAGCATTGAGACATGGAACACATTGTGTATTGCTGACATCTCTGGAGGTAGCTCCAACTCATAAGCTACTTTGCCAACTCTTTTTGTCACTAGGTAGGGTCCTATGTATCGAGGACTTAGCTTGCCTTTCTTGCAGAATCTCATTACACCCTTCATAGGAGCTACCTTGAGGAAAACTGTATCCCCAACTTCAAACTCTAACGGTCTACGGCGTATATCGACATAACTCTTCTGCCTACTTTGAGCAGCTTCTATTCTCTGGCGGATGCTCTTTATAGCTTCTGTGGTATCATCTATAAGGTCAGTCTGAGACCCCATTTCTTTCTTCTCACTACCTTCATACCAACAGAGGGGAGATCTACATTTCCTACCATAAAGAGCTTTATAGGGTGCCATACCAATAGTAGCTTGGTAGCTGTTGTTGTAGGCAAACTCAGCTAAACATAAATATTTGCACCAACTGCCTTTGAAATCTAATGCACAAGCTCTGAGCATATCTTCTAGAATTTGATTCACTCTCTCTGTCTGTCCATCAGTCTGGGGATGGAAAGCTGTGCTAAACTTCAATTTGGTGCCTAGTGCTGTCTGTACGCACTCCCAAAAGTGTGAAGTGAAATAACTATCCCTATCAGAGATAATGGTCTTCGGGACTCCGTGTAGTTGGATCACTTCTTGCGCATATAACTGGGCTAACTTTTCAATCGAGTAAGACACTCTGATTGCCAAGAAGTGGGCAGACTTGGTCAATCTGTCTACTATCACCCAAATAACGTCATAGCCATTAGTTGTCTTTGGTAGACCAACTATGAAATCCATGGCTATGTCTTCCCATTTCCACTCTGGAATTTGAATGGGATGTAGGACACCTCCTGGTCTCTGGTGTTCTGCTTTAACTCTCTGACATGTCAGGCAGGTGCTGACATACTTAGCTATGTCTCTCTTCATCCCTGACCACCAAAATCTTCTTTTCAAATCCTGATACTTCTTAGTGGAACCAGGATGCATTGAGTAGGGAGTTCCATGGGCTTCTTCAAGAATCTTCTTTCTCAACTCTTCATGATTGGGGACGCATAAACGGTCACCATAGTAGAGTATCCCACTGTCAGATACTCTAAACTCTTAACTCTCTCCTTCTTGCATCTCCTGCTTGATCCTTTGGATATCAGAATCCTCAGCTTGCTCTTTCTGTATCTCTTCAAGCAAAGTCGACTCTAGTGTCAATAGAGCTAGCTGCCCATCAATAATCTCCACTCCATAATCTACTATCTCCTTCTATAATGGTGGTGCCAATGATGATAAGGACATCAAAGTGGCACAAGTCTTTCTACTCAGTGCATCTGCTACTCTATTTGCCTTACCAGGGTGGTAAAGAATCTCACAGTCATAGTCCATCACTAACTCGAGCCACCTTCGCTGTCTCATATTGAGGTCTTTCTGAGTGAAGAAATATTTCAGACTCTGGTGATCTGTATAAATCTTAGACTGCACTCCATACAAGTAATGCCTCCATATCTTTAGAGCAAAGACTACAGCTGCCAACTCCAGATTATGAGTGGGCTAATTCTTTTCATAGTCCTTGAGTTGCCTGGAAGCATAAGCTATAACTTTGCCTTCTTGCATAAGGACTGCCCCAAGTCCTAGCTTTGATGCATCACTATATATATCAAAGCTCTTATCACCTTCGGGTACTGTAAGGATAGGAGCGCTGGTCAGTCTCTTCTTCAACTCAAGGAAGCTCTGCTCACAGTCCTCAGTCCACTCATACTTCTTATTCTTTCTGGTAAGGGCTGTAAGTGGAGAAGCTATCTTTGAAAAGTCTCCTACAAACCTTCTGTAGTACCCTGCTAAATCCAGAAAACTTCTGATCTCACTAGCATTCGTTGGTCAACTCCAGTTACTAACTGCTTCAATCTTGGCTGGGTCTACCATAATGCCTTCTTTGGAAATGATGTGGCCTAGAAAGGCCACCTGGTCAAGCCAAAATTCACACTTTGAGAATTTGGCGTACAGCTCCCTCTGATGTAAGGTCTGCAACACTATCTTCAGGTGTTCAACATGTTCTTCCTGAGTCTTTGAATACACTAGGATATCATCAATGAAGACAATGACGAACTTGTCAAGAAAATCCTTGAACACTCGATTCATTAGATCCATAAACGTCGCAGGGGCGTTTGTCACTCCAAAGGGCATGACTACAAACTCGTAGTGCCCATATCTTGTACTGAAAGCAGTCCTTGGCACATCACTCTCCTTCACTTTGAGTTGATGGTAACCTGATCGCAGATCTATTTTGGAGAACACCGTGGCTCCCTTCAACTGATCGAATAAATCATCTATCCTTGGCAAGGGATATCTGTTCTTGATGGTTACCTTATTCAAGGCTCGATAATCTATGCACATTCGCATGGATCCATCTTTCTTCTTGACAAACAACACAGGAGCTCCCCAAGGTGAATGACTAGGGCGGATGAAACCCTTATCGAGCAGCTCTTGTAACTGTTCTTGCAGCTCTTTCAATTCTGCTGGTGCCATGTGATAAGGTGCCTTTGAAATTGGGTTGGTTCCTGGAACCAACTCAATTTCAAATTCAATTTCTCGATTGGGAGGGAGTCTTGGTAACTCTTCAGGAAACACCTCCGGATAGTCACAGACTACCCTCACTTCCTCTTTCTTTAATCCTTATCTTTGACTTGCATCTACTATATGAGCTAGAAAACCAGAACACCCCTTCTCTAACATTCTCTGAGCTTGTAAGGTAGATAGGAACCTTTTTGCCTTTCTCTTTGGGTCTCCAATAAACTCGAATGGAGGTTCTGCTTCTGGTGTGAACTTGACTTTTCTCTTGCGGCAGTCTATAGAAGCATTGTACTTGCTCAAGAAGTCCATCCCTAAAATGACATCGTAATCCTTCATCTTAAGGACTACCAAGTCACTGTAGAGCTCTCGGTTGGAAATCCAGATTGGTACTGCTCTCAGCCTCTCAGTAGAGGCCATTACTTCCCCCCACGGTAAAGTTGTTAAGAACTCCTGACTCAATCTTTCTGGTGGGGTCCCTAGCTTCTTAGAGAAAAACATGGATACAAAGGAATGGGTTGCCCTAGTATCGAATAACACAACAACATATTGGGATGAGATGAGTATTCGACCTGTGACCATAGTAGGAGAATTTGCCGCCTCTTCCTTGGAGATGGCGAAAATCCTAGCGTTGGTCGTGGCTGGTGGGGCTTCCATTCTACCTTGACTGAAATAGGGTCCCTCCGTTGATGGCTGCATCTAGTGCAACTGGGCTGATCCACCCCCGTACTGAAGGAGTTGTGGTGGAGGCGGCTTTGCTTTAGGACAAGCCTTGGCCAGGTGCCCTACTACTCCACAGATATAACATCCGCCAATACTCGACCGGTTAGGGCAAGCCTTCATCATATATCCTTCTGCTCCGCAAATATGGCATCCGCTCTTGCCCTGACGACATACTCCGGGATGCATCTTGCCACATTTTGGGCAAGGGGAATACTTGAGCTGCTTGCTTCACGAGCCCCCTTTATTGCCCTCAGAAGACTTTTGGTCCCACTGCTTCCTCTTGCCTGAATTTCCTTTCCAATTTTGTTGGTTTTGAGGATTTCCTTGGGACTTCTGGGCTGATGCATGTTGTTGTTGCACACGTGTGGCCTTTATACTATTTAAGTAGTGTTCAGTGATCAAAGTACTACTTACTAGTTCTTCCGAAGTTTGCGGTCTATTACCACCGCCGGCCACATTCAGAGCTATCTGAGGCCTCAGAATCTTGAGCATTAACCTGACCCTTTCCTTTTTAGTGCTAACTAACTCCGGGCACAAGCGAGCTAGTCGATTAAACTTCTTCACGGCTTCATCTACTGACAATTCTCCTTGACAGAACTCTGTGAATTCATCGTAGTGTTTGTTTGTTACCTTCATATGAAAGTACTCCTCCAAGAACACTACTTCGAAGTCGGCCCAGGTCATCTGACTCACATTTCTCTTAACCTTCACTCTTTCCCACCATATCCTGGCATCTCCAGTAAGGCAGAAGGATGTGCACTTTATCTTCTCCACCTCAGGCCAGTCCAGTAACCGCATTATATTTTCCACCATTTTGAACCATGCCTGAGCATCCCATGGTTCACTTGTGCCAGAAAAATTCTCGGGCTTCAGTCTCTGGCACTGGATTAGATATGTCTCTTGTCTTACTTCTCTTGCTAGAGGTACTGGGGGAACATCTGTCGCCACTGGTGCCACTACTTACGCCACTGCGCCACTGGAGGGGTAGCAGGGGTGGCCTGCTGATTAGCCATCAAGGTGGCAATGACTTGCTGCTGTTCAGCAAGTTGCCTCTGAAGCTGGGCCACCACTCCATGAAGGTTTGATGGTGGTACTGACTCCGTTGACTCCTGTTCTCTAGGAGCTTGCTCCTCATTTCGGACAATTCTGGGACGTCCTCTTGCCATTCTCTTACTCTATAGTGTAAAGAAAATAAAAGCTCATTATCTCTTACTAACTTACTTCATTATCTCCATGCACATATTACCATATAATAATACTAACATACTTCCTTATCATCATGCACTTACTGATACTAGCAGTCAATAATGAAAAGCATACAAAACTACAACATATGAACTTCTTACTTGGCAGGCGGCAGGATTGATGCTTGATGTCAGTGTGGCGGAAGGGTGGAAACCTCGCTCTGATACCACTCTGTAACGACCCGACTTCTCTTCCTTAAGGCGGACACCACTTTTACTTAACCTTAACTTTACCTTATCCTTAGCCTTAGGTTACAACTACTTGACTTCCCTCAACTTGCTCTGAAATTTTTTTTTTCAATGGCACCAGTCGACTACTAGAAGGCCAGTCGACTGGTGTCAGCCACAGAAGCTTTCTGTGTGCGGCACCAGTCGACTGGCGTCTTGGCAGTCGACTGGTGCATCGAACAGAAGGGTTCTGTTTGATATGGCAGTCGACTGGTATCTGAACCAGTCGACTGGAACGCCTGAAAGCTGTAGTCTCAGACCTGGGAAATCCTTTCAAGGGTCCATAATTCATACACTTCCATAGCATATAGATAAATAACTCCAAATCTATACTCTATACTAGTTTTATAAACATCTTAGCAACCCAAAACAAACACATTAACTTGCAATTAGGATCTCTGCGGAATTTAATAAACTATCCAAAACATATGAGATCTATACTAGAGTTTGTACTCAACTTTGTCTCTATGTGAAGTTTAAACAAAATCATTACATTCTACCAATCCAAAACACCAACCACAAGTTTTTATAAGACTTAACCCAAAGATCTCTCCCACGGTTCCGCCACCACTGAACATCAATGCAAGTCCCGTTCGCCTCCTTAGCTTATGCTTTTTCTTTACCTTTATCTGCAATAGAAGGAAATGCAACTAATAAGCGATTTTCTTAGTAAGTAAATCCTAACTCACAAATCCATTCGATCAATGATAAACATGCTCTTTTCAAAGGATGCTCGCTTCAAAATACATGCACTTGGAAATACTTGCACATGGGAACATTCATATAACTATCATGCTCAATCATGCTTGAAAACATTTACTTGCATTAAAACACTTGCAAACATAACATGCTCATGATTTCTTTTGAGACTTGATACTTATACGTTTCCATACTTTAAAACACTAACTGCCTTGCTCTTGCTTTTTAACATGCTTGTAACATAACAACGTTAACATACATAACAAAACATGTACTCAACTGAAAACACATACATATACTCATATACTTTAAAATAATAATCAACTTTCTAGGCCTTGACATTGTACCTGGTATCAATGTACCAATGCACGCATCCCTAATAGGTTTCGGGGTAGCTAGCCACCACACCCTATTAGAGCTTCTTTCTAACTTTCTGTGGGCCTCTCATTTGCCCGGTACATGTCTCTTTACAAAAGTAAAATACTTTCTAACTCATAATGTTTATACTTATCAAGCTATCTTTTTTTTTCATAAATCTGGCACTACAAACCTTTACCTTTCTTACTTGAAACTTTCATCGAGCACCTTGCGCCCAAAACTCA
Source organism: Boesenbergia rotunda (assembly GCA_024364735.1). NCBI lineage: Eukaryota > Viridiplantae > Streptophyta > Magnoliopsida > Zingiberales > Zingiberaceae > Boesenbergia > Boesenbergia rotunda. The sequence continues at coordinate 165,719 of JAGFNQ010004751.1, read as the reverse complement.
TTTTTGGGACTTTCAAGAACTTGGTCTTATCATGCTTAGATTCACATACACAAAACCTACTCAAGTTTAAGTTCTATAATAAGAAATATGTCTTCTTGAGAAACTGAAACACACAATTTAAAATAGTTTTAAAGCATGCACTTAGATCACAAAACATAGTTCTACAACGAGAAATACATGACGAAACTACTTCTATTGCAGTGAGTGATCTACTTACCCCCCTTTGCTTGAAGAAAACTCACTAAGTATATAGAAAAATCCTAGCGTAGGACTCCTTTTCTCTTCCTTGCGAGAAACTTCACTCCTTGGCCCTAGGGAAGAAGCCCTAGGTTCTCTACTCAAGAGGAAGAAGAAGGAGGAAGAAAACTCTTGTTTTCTCCATGTTTTCGCAGCCCCTTTTGCCCCCTGTTTCCGCCAACTCCCATATCCTAAAGGGGATTTAACGCAACTTAAGCGGAAGTTGAAACACTTCTTCATGAAAAGGACTTACTTACCTATAACATAATTTCGATCCATCCTTTTCTTTGCTTGATACCCCCAACCTTCTGGCTAGCCGAGCCCGTTTAAGGACTGGCTTGCCGCGTGGTCACGAGATCAAACCTCCACCCGACCCTTTCCTTTTTCTTTTTATTTTTATTTCAAAAAATTGCCAGAAAATTTAGAAAAATTCCTAATAATTCATGAAAATTATTGGGTGTTACAAGTTGAAGGGGAACCAGGGGTGAATCTGCTATATTTTCTTATTATGTCAAATTTTAAGTTCCATATTACATGTTTCAAGTGCAAGGAGAGAGGACACTATAAAAACTAGTGTCCTACTCGTAAGAATCGTTCTTCACCACCAGCGACAAAGGAGGTACCAGCGGCAGGAGTCCGAAGGGACAAGAGCCACATCAAGTGCTTCGGATGTCAAAAACACGGACACTACAATAATCAGTGTCTGACCAAGGTATGAAAAGTTCATTTTGGTAATAATTTTCAAAATCCTGCATAGTCATACAATAATGTTGATAATTTAGATAAATCTGTTAATTTTCTTGATAAATTAAACTTTTTGCATAATCAAATTAATATATTGCATGATCAAATACCAAATATAGTCAATAATAAAATATCAGACATTAATTCATTAATCCTTAATATCAATGCAACAATTTTGAGAATTAATTCCAATATTTTATCTGATAATGTTAAGGACAATGAAACTTTAACTGATATTTCTCATAATGTTGTTGATAATGATGAAATCAAAATTAATAACCCTGTAATGTCTAATATTTCAGATAATGTTAAGAATGACAATATTTTTGAAGATAATGATGAAACTGTTATTAACTCTGATATCTCTGAAATTAATTCTGAGGATATTGAAGGTAAATCCTCTTTAGATAATGATTTAATTAATAATTTCTTGGACAACCTTGAAATTAATTATGAAACATTAATTTATGAAATGAATTATGAATCATTAATTAACAAACCCGAAAAGTATTCTACCTATTATGAAGATGTAGAAGAATATAGCCTTGATGATGAGGATGAGGAGGAAGAAGAATTTCTTAGAAGGCTACACTTAATAAAGTCTACAAAAATTCGAACAAAGCAGAAGTATTAGATAAACTTGAAAAAATAAATGAAAAAGAAATAGTAGATGAGTCAGAGATTTTTGAATATATGAAATTAATGCAACTAGACCCAAAACTGTTAACAAAATTGAATTAATGACTTCAACATTGATTTTTAAATAATCTTAGCCACAATTTAATCATTAATTATTTTAATCATAATTTAATCCTTAATTATTTTAACACAATTTAATCCCTAATTATTTTAACTCAATTTTAATCCTTAATTATTTTAACTCAATTTAAATCCTTAATTATTTTAACACAATTTAATCTTTAATTATTTTAACTCAACTTAATCCTTAATTAATTTAACACTAATTAATCCTTAATTAATTTAACACAAAATAATCCTTAATTTCTTTAAATTTAATTAATCCTTAATTAACGAATTTCATTTAACTTTAATTAATCCTTAATTAACGAATTTCAACAGTAATTAACTCTCAATTAACTCTTACCTTAATTAATTTTTTTTAATTTAATTCTTAATTCTTTTAACCTAATTTAATTCTTAAATAATTTCAACCTTTAATTAATTCATAATAATTTCAACCTTAATTAATTTTTAAACTTAAATTTCAACTTTAATTAATAACTTCAACTTTTAATGATTTCAACTTTAATTAATTCTTAATAATTACACATAATTAATTATACAAATTAAATTTGTATTCAATCCTTAATTCAACATAATCCACAAACTAAAATTCAAATTAATTGCTTTCAAATATGCAACTAAATAAAATCCTACCTAACCGAAACCTCCAACTAAATAACAACAAATATGTCAAAGTGGGTTGGCATATTCGCGGGTTCACACAATATGTATCAAATCGAGAATTTGATACATTATTAGAAACTTAATTAAAATATCTTGACTTGTTTGACTTATGCATAACTACCATATACATGCATTCGTTCATTTTTTTCTTATATATATATATATATCTATCATGCCATTCATGTTTAAATTTTATGCATGATTTAGAATGGTTAGATAGGAAAAAATCAAGTTGATACTTGCCTAACCTAATACCAGGGTGGGGCGAGATGATAGTACATTAGGGAAGCTTGGCATAGCTAAGTGGAACTAGCCGAAGCTACCTCGCCACATCCTAGACTAGTTAGACAAGAGTTTTTCAAAGAGTAAAATAAAGGTATTATTTTTTAAAAGACTTTGTCTAAGGAAAGGGTTGATGATCTAATAAGACTACGACCAAAGAAGGCCTCTGTGCCTCGCCAAGACCTAGAAGCCGATTATTGAAATCTACTTTTAGATTACAAATTGATTAAACTCGAATCAAACTCAAGGTCAACCAGTCTATAAATAAATTGAGAAAAATTATTCAAGCATCTCACAATACACTCATAAGGCAACCATGCTTGCTTGTATTGAGACATCTAGAATGGGTGAGATGTTAAGGACTAACTAATTGACAGATGTGTTTCAAAATGTTTTCAAAATCTTTAGGATATTTTTCTAAAATTCTATTTTCAAAATAATATTTTCAACATAATAATGTTTTTATGGATTTCATGCTTGTCTGATTGCTTATATATAGTACATTTTCAAAAATTATATCTTTTCGAAACTTTGGTTGACCTACACAATTAGACACAAACCTTTTAGGTCAACACTAAAGTCCCTTAAGATACTTAGGTAGAGTCACGGTGTCAGGTGCAGGGGGAGCATTTTTCTTTTAAAAGTTATTTTTTTATTATTCTTTTCGAAAATCATTGCTTTGAAAATTATCATACTATTTCAAAATGCATATGCATGGCAAAAGTTAGTTTGGCTTATTATATCATTTCAAAATACCGTTCAAAAATTGTTTTAAATTACTCTTTTGATTTTGATAAACCCTAAACACACATAGGAAGTCTTCTTCATGATCTACAAGAACTCCTAGGTTGTGTCAGATTTAGGGGGAGTCTAAGCCAAAAGAAGTTGATTCTAGTTTCTGACAATTGGCTTTTCAAAATTATTCTTTTTGGTTTGAATCAAACCCTAAGACTCAGAGGAAGATCACTTGTTGACAACAAGTTTCCTAGGACTAGGTCAAGTTTAGGGGGAGGTGAAATTAAAAGAACTATTTCAAAAAGTATTATATTTTCGTACACTATATTTTCAAATCATCTTGAAAACATAATATTATCTTTTTAAAACTTCTCTTCAAAACCAGTTACTTTTGAAAATATTATCATTTTCCAAAAACTTATTTCGAAAATCTTTTTGACTTATGGAATCACTTTTGAAAATAATTTTACTTAAGTTTAGAGAATTTTCAAGATACTTAGGAAAATTTCCTTCTAGTTAACAAGGTTTACTAGGATTGTGTCAGACTGGAAAAGAATCCAAGTTAAGATCATATTTTGTAAATCTTCTTTCAAAAGTCTTAAAGTATTTTTAAATATTTTTTTAAGTACACAATATTTTTCAAAGTACTAAGTGCAAAATATTTTTAAGTGCACAATAGTTTTCAAGTATTTTTCAAAATACTAATTGCTTAAAGTGAAAAATATTTCTTTAAGTATCAATATTTTGTGAATAATGTTTTGGAAGAACAAAATAGTTTAATCTTTCTAAGAGCAAATTCCTTTTTGCAAAATATTTCTAAGTGAACAATATTTTTTAAGTACAAATTCTTTTGCAAAATGCAATGTGTTTTTTTTTGTCATTGTTGGTGCAAGTTTTTTTTGTCATTTTTAAGAAATTTTGATTGTTGGCGCAAGATTTTTGTCATTGTTTTGATGTGTGACAAAGGGAGGGAGAGAAGCTTAAGTTAGCATTTTTTTCGTTTTCTCCCAAGGATCAAAACTTAAATCAAAATCCTTTTTTCTCCCAAGGATCACCCAAGGATAAAAGAGAAGCTTAAGTTAGAAATTTTTCATTTTCTTCGAAGGATCAAAACTTAAATCAAAATCTTTTTTTTTCTCCCAAGGATCACCCAAGGATCAAAACTTTAGAAATTTTTTCATTTTCTCCCAAGGATCAAAACATAACCCTTAAATCCAATCTAACTTAAGATATTGACAAACATCAAAAAGGGGGAGATTGTTAGTGTAAGATGCATCAGTGATGTCCTCCTCTAGTGTTTCAATGTTTAACAATATGCTTAAGTTAGTGATATATTAGACAAGGAAAGGGTTAGTCAAGAAATTAGTATCATGGTTAACAAAGTCCTAGTTAACCTAGGCAATAAGTCCTGGTTCGAAGAATTTGGCACTAAGTCCTGATCATGGATTGGGCACTAAGTCATGGCCGAGGGCTGAGCACCTAAGACCTGACCGAGGGTTGGGCACGAAGTCCTAGGTCAAGGAATTGGGCACTAAGTCCTGGCCGAGGGTTGAGCACCTAAGACCTGACCGAGGGTTGGGCACTAAGTCCTGGTGAGTGAAGCTGGGCACTATGTCCTGGTGAGTGAAGCTAGGCACTATGTCCTGGTCGCGGACTGGGCACGAAGTCCTGATCCGGAAGATTGGGTAAAAGACCAACCGGAGGAGCCAGTTGGCAAACTTATCCTGGGAGGAGTAGGGGAAAGACGGGTTCCCCGGAAGGGAACACTAGACGTCGGTTCGACCTAGGGTTTCACGAGAAACCCAAAGTCAGAACCAATCATTAAGGCTAAGATTGTATATGTGTTTGTCTTGTATTTGTGTATCACGCAGGCACCTAGAATTGAAGGCAAAGCAAGCGAGCAAACACACAAAACGACCTAGAAAGCTGCCCCTGGGTGCCTGAATGGATTCAGGTGCCCTGGATACCAGGCGCCTGAATGAATCAAGTGCCCAAGATGTTGTTGGGCACCCAACACTGGTTTTTTATCGGCTTCGCCAAGATAGCGTTCCGGATGAAGTTTTGACCGGTAATGAGGTTCCCCAGAGGCTCTTGGGCGCCCGAGAAGAAGCTATATAAAGGGGTTTGACCCCTCAACTTAGAACATCAACTGCTACGACATTCTAAGCATTCTGAGCGAAGATAAAGTGCTAGAGATGAAGCTCTATGACCACGGAGGCTCCGGGAGAAAGTGCGCTGCACTTCGGAGTTCCAGATCGGTCGGGTATTCGATTTTTATTTGGTTTGCGTTTGCTTTATGCATTTAATTTTCTTTATCTTTTGGTTGTAAAAGTTGCACTGTAAGACGGATTTCTCCGCCTCCGGAAAGTCCGAAAAGGAGACCATTAGTGGATGGGTGCTTCCCATGCTTAGGCCTTGGACGTACTGACCCTGAGGGTTGAGAACCAAGTAAAACCTGTGTGCACTCTGAGTTGTTTGGTTTTTCGTTCTTTCTATTTTCCGCTGCTATTAACTCTCTGTCTAGAATGAACAAATGAACCTCGAAGTTTATGACAAGTTTTTGAAGAAAATTTTTACAAGTCGATATTCACCCCCCCCTCTGTCGACGACACCGGGCCCACACTTTCCTCCACCATCGGCGCACGAGTAGCAAGAATCTTGGAGCTCCTATGTTCTGAGCAACTCCAAGTTGCGTGAGCAACTCCAAGTTGCGTGAGTAACTTCACGCAACTTGTTTTCCCCAGCCGCCAACAAGTCACAACTTGTTTTCTCTCAGCCGCCAACAAGTTGCGCCCACGCAACTTGTTTTCTGTCAGGTGAGCAACTTATTCTCTCCACTGCCGTGAGCAATTTCTCTTCAGTAAGCCGCTTTCATTCTCCACAGAACAATGAAGTTGCGTAAGCAACTTGTCTTCAATTGGAGAACAAAAGCGTCACCGACTTGCATGGATAAGCCATGACGTTGAACTCCAGCCCATGCATGTTGAGTTCCCGTTTGCATGCTCAACCCATGCATGTTGCCATTCCATTGCACTCATGCGTGCAGAAGAAAACAGCTCTGTTGTTTGGCGCCACACTCATGCGTGGAGAAGAAAATAGCAACTTCTGCTGTTCAGCATTGTTGAGGCAATCGGCTAGTTCGCTTCGGGAGAATTCACCGTCGACCGGAGTAACAAGAAATGGCGTTTCAAGAGGGCTATAGCACCGCAAGGCCTCCGTTCTTCGATGGAAACGACTTCACCTATTGGAAAGGTAGGATGGAATACTATTTAATGAATGACATTGAGAATTGGATGAGTGTTGTAGATGGTTTCGACGCACCCGTCAACGAAAGAGGAGAGCCACTACCCATGAGAACTTGGCTAAAGGAAGTCATGAAGAAGGCACAAGCAAATGCCTAGGCCACCACCACGCTTCAATGCGGGTTGTCGAAGGAACAACTCAACAAGGTGGGGCCTTTCAAGAGTGCAAAGGAGTTATGGGAGAAACTTCGTGAACTCAACGAAGGATCAAACGAGTCAAGGAGGGCAAATAAGGACCTCTTGGTGTGTAACGCCCCAAAATTTCCATTTTTAGTTCTTAAAGTCCTTAGAATTATTTAAAAATAGTTTAGAAATATTCTAGATATTTTTAGGAATTTTTAGAATATTTTTATGGAATTTTCCGAGTCCGTTTAGTATTTTTGGAAAAAGAAAAGAAAAAAAAAGGAGAAAAAGGAAAAAAACCACTTACGGGCAGCCGGTGGTTCGAACCCGCGACCAGCAGCAGACAAGGCAAGCGCGCGACCAGCCAGGCTAGGGGTATCAAGCACAACAAGGGACGGAGAGAAGGGTATTTACGGTATAGTTAGGTTGATCCGACCCTTAAGTATAAATAGCTAATTAAAGAGAGAAGTTTTATTTCTCTCCTCTCCAAACCCTCACGCCGACCTCCTCTCCTCTCTTGGGGCGACGCCGACCAACACCAAGCTCTAGAGGGCCGGCCAAGACTCTTCTCCAAGAGATAATCCTATATTCGGGATCCCCGCGACGAGAGGAACGCGTAGGCGTGAAGAATTCTCCGAGATCTCAAGTTTCTCCCGAGCTCTAGACGTCAATCTTGGTTGTAAGTCCAAGATATCAATGTAAGTACTGCTCACCTGCAGTAAGAGGCGGTTTTTCCGCGAGAATTTCCTTTAACAGTTTTAAAAAGAGATATTTACTTCTTGTTCAGATTTTTGCATGTGATCTTAGTTTATTATATGCTTATATATTTTATTGAGTGCCCTATATGAGGTTAGGGTCCAAGAAAAGCCATGAGAAAAGAAAAGAGAAGATAAAGATAAGAAAAGAAAAGGCCAAGGCCTTAAGAAATCCCCAAAAGTCAAGACTTAGGGATTTTAGCACGCAAGGTGCTTCAGAAAATGCCAAGGCATTTACAGATAAGAAAGAAAAGCTATTTTATTTTCTAAGGCCAGTACCCGGCGTCCAAGGGCGTCGTTAAAGAAATCCAGGTGTCCAATTCCAAGGTCTTGGCCCTGGTAGACCAAGGTCTGCTCTATTAGGATTGGTGGCTCGCTACCCCAACCTTTTAGGGAACGCGCATCAGATGGTACTTACGTCTTCAGTGGATCCAAGTGATTATTATTTTCAAGTATATGCTTTAGCAAAGTTTCGAAAGTTTAAGAAAGTTTTCAAAAGTTAAAGAATAGCTAAAGTTTCAAGTTGAGCCAAGAAAAGTAAATTGAGATTTATTATTGCTTGAGTATGCATGTTTTGAGTTATACATGTTCTTAGTTTTCTTTCAAGCATATTAGTATCTCATATGATTTTCATATTGTTCTAGAAGCATGTTTGCACATTCCGAGTTTTTGTGAGCTAGATAGTACTTACTAAGCTTTATGCTTATAGATGCATTTCCTCTTATTGCAGATAAAGGTAAAGGCAAGCAATTCTGAAGGAAGACGACGAGGCGGTGCTGAGTAGAGTGTGTGTGGTGGCTGATTATGGAGAGATCTTTGAGACGAGACAATTTAGTTATTTGAATTGCAATGTTTAAGTTTATTCAAATTTCAAGTTCTTGCTTTATGGAGATTATAGAGTATTTGAGTTTTGGATAGTTTTACATGCTCAATTTCTTAGAGTAAAGATTCCATGTCATTTCGTTTAGCATACATATCCTTATGATTGCATTGGATGAGTAGAAGTGTGAGTAGTTAGAGATATTGATACTTTGTTAGAGAAAAAGGTGTTTGTGCCAAGATAGTATCAATTTCCCTTTGAATCAAGTTTTTATTGCTTAAAAATGTTTAGAAAAGTTGCAATCACATTTCATAATGCTTTAGCAAGGTCGTAGAACATGTATTTGGTGTTATGAATGCATAGGAGTCAAGATTGATACAAACTCTATTGTTTAAGTTCATATAAACTTGTTTAGTTTATTTTCTTCCATAAAAGTCCTAAATTCAAGTTATGGATTCGTTTGATTGGCTAAATTGTTTAGGAAACTGACATAGAGTATAGAAGTGGTGTCATAGTTTGATATGGCTCGAAACTGAATGAATGGTGGGCTTAAGAAGCAAGAGCCGAAACCTGTAATTCTGATTACAGGCGTACCAGTCGACTGCCACGTCACCAGTCGACTGGTACGGGCAGTTTGAGTTGGGTGAGGCTTGTTTCAATAAGTATCAACTACGAGTTTTGAGAAGGAAAGTGTGATATGGTATCATGCATGACTACTTAAGTTAGAATATAATTGTTAGAAGAATTTAAAAGAAAAAAAAAGATTTCCGCATTTTACTTTTAGTCGTGCATTAGAGTTGAGAAGTAGAGGAAAGTAACGATCCGTCTAAGGTAGAAGAAGGCGGGTCGCTACAGGTGGTATCAGAGCAGTTCCCATTCTCCAGCATCACACACACATCAGCATCAACCTTGCCGTCTTCAAGTAAGAAAGTTTTAAGTTTCAGTTTTTCTATTGCTCCTTTATTTAATTGCAGTACAGAGAAATGCTTAAGTACTTACTCATATGTGCATAGAACAATGAAGCATGTTTAATACCTTAGTATCACGGAATCATGTTTAATCCCTAGAATGGATATTAGAGAAATGCTTAAGTACTTACTTGATTTGCCCAAAAGTAAGTTTTGGGATTATGGCACGCAAGGTGCTTGATAAAAGTTTTGAGTAAGACCAAGGTCTTACTAAGCCCTAGAACGAGTTCTAGGACTAAGAAATGAGATAAGAATCAAGACCAAGGTCTTGTTATATCCTAAAGCAAGTTTGGGAACATTACCATTAAGTGTTAAGTTATACATTTGAGGACGTCCTAGAAAGGCCCAAAACGAGGAGCAAGCTCCTAGAAGGCAAGAAGCATACCTCATTCAGTAGAAGAAACTGAAGCCAGGGAATTTCCCAGGCACAAGTAAACCATGGGATGCTTAAGCATGGTTCAAAACGTTGGAAAGAATAGTAGGGCTACTGGACTGGCATGAGGTAGAGAAGATAAAGTGTGCATCTTTCTGCCTTACGGGAGATGCTAGAATATAGTGGAAGAGAGTCAAGGCCAAGAGAAATGTCAGCCAGATGACATGGGCCGACTTCGAGACTGAGTTCTTCGAAGAATACTTTCACATGCAAGTAACCAACAAGCATTATGATGAATTCATGGAGTTCAGACAAGGAGAACTATCCGTGGATGAAGCAGTGAAGATGTTTAAGCGGTTAGCTCATCTGTGCCCAGAGCTAGTTAGCACAGAAAAAGAGATAGTTAGGCTAATGCTCAAGATGTTAAGGCCTGAGATAGCGTTAAAGGGGACTAAGCAGTGTTGAGAGGCTGCAAACCTCCGAAGAACTAATAAGTAGTGCTTTGATCACTGAGCACTACTTAAATAGTATAAAGGCCGCCAGAAAGGTTGAACGATGAAGTTCTTAACAACCTTACCGTCAGGGGAAGTGATGGCCTCTACTGGGAGGCTAAGGGCAGTATCAATTTAGATTTCCAACCGAGAGCTCTACAGTGACTTGGTAGTCCTTGAAATAAAGGATTACGATGTCATTTTAGGAATGGACTTCTTGAGCAAGTATAATGCTTCTATAGACTGCCGCAAGAGAAAAGTCAAGTTCACACCGGAAGCAGAACCTTCATTTGAGTTTATTGGAGACCCAAGGAGAAAGATAAATAGGTTCCTATCTACCTTACCAGCTCAGAGAATGTTAGAGAAGGGGTGCTCTGGTTTTCTAGCTCATATAGTGGATGCAAGTCAAGGAGAAGGATTGAAGAGAGAAGAAGTGAGGGTAGTCTGTGACTATCCTGAGGTGTTTCCTGAAGAGTTACCAGGACTCCTTCCCAATCGGGAAATTGAGTTTGAAATTGAGTTGGCCCCAGGAGCCAACCCAATTTCGAAGGCGCCTTATCGCATGGCACCAGCAGAACTGAAAGAATTACAAGAACAATTGCAAGAGCTGCTTGACAAGGGTTTCATCCGCCCTAGTCATTCACCTTGGGGAGCTCCTGTACTGTTTGTCAAGAAGAAAGATGGATCTATGCGAATGTGCATAGATTATCGAGCTTTGAATAAGGTAACCATCAAGAACAGATATCCTTTGCCAAGGATGGATGATTTATTTGATCAGCTGAAGGGAGCCACAGTGTTCTCCAAGATAGATCTGCGATCAGGTTACCATCAGCTCAGAGTGAAGGAGAGTGATGTGCCAAGGACTGCTTTCAGTACAAGATATGGGCACTATGAGTTTGTGGTCATGCCGACGTTATGGATCTAATGAATAGAGTGTTCAAGGATTTTTTGGACAAGTTCGTCATTGCCTTCATTGATGATATCCTAGTGTATTCAAAGACTCGGAAAGAACATGAAGAACACCTGAAGATAGTGTTGCAAACCTTACACCAGAAGGAGTTGTACGCCAAATTCTCAAAGTGTGAGTTTTGGCTTGATCAGGTGGCCTCCCTAGGCCACATTATTTCCAAGGAAGGTATTATGGTAGACCCAGCCAAGATTGAAGCAGTTAGTAACGGGAGTCAACCAAAGAATGCCAGTGAAATCAGAAGCTTCTTAGGCCTGGCAGGATATTACAGAAAATTTGTAGAGGACTTTTCCAGAATAGCCTCTCCACTCACAGCCCTGACCAGAAAGAATCAGAAGTATGAGTGGTCAGATAAATGCGAGCACAGCTTCCTAGAACTGAAGAAAAGATTGACTAGTGCTCCCATCCTGACTGTTCCAGAGAGTGACAAAGCCTTTGACATCTACAGTGATGCATCCAAGATGGGCCTTGGAGCTGTCCTCATGCAAGACGGTAAAGTAATAGCATATTCCTCCAGACAGCTCAAGGACTATGAGAAGAATTACCCTACCCACGACCTTGAGCTAGCAGCTGTGGTTTTTGCACTGAAGCTTTGGAGACACTACCTGTATGGAGTGCAGTGCAGGATCTTCACAGACCATCAGAGTTTGAAGTACTTCTTCACTCAGAAGGATCTGAATATGAGGCAGCGCAGGTGGCTAGAGTTGATCAAAGATTATGACTGTGAAATCCTCTACCACCCAGGTAAAGCTAATAAAGTGGCAGATGCACTGAGCAGAAAATCCTGTGCAGCACTGATGTCCCTATCATCACTGTCTCTACCACTTCAGAAAGAAATAAAGGATTTTGGAGTCGAAGTAATAGTTGGGCAATTTTCTGCATTGACCCTAGAGTCAACCCTGCTTAAAGATATACAAGAAAAGCAAGATCAAGACCCAGAGATCCAGAAGATCAAGCAGGGGATCCAAGAGGCAGAAAATTCAGAGTTTCGAGTATCAGACAGTGGCATCCTCTATCTTGGAGACCGCCTTTGCGTCCCCAATGATGAGGAACTAAGGAAGAATATTTTAGAAGAAGCCCACAGTACCCCGTACTCTATGCACCCTGGTTCTACCAAGATGTACCAAGATGTAAAGCAAAGATTCTGGTGGTCTGGACTCAAGCGAGACGTGGCCAGATATATCAGTACCTGCTTGACCTGCCAGAGGGTCAAAGCAGAGCACCAGAGACCAGGAGGAGTTCTACAGCCACTTCCCATTCCAGAGTGGAAATGGGAAGAAATATCCATGGACTTTATCACAGGTCTTCCAAGAACCACCCATGGACACGATGCAATTTGGGTGATAGTGGACAGATTGACCAAGTCTGCCCACTTCCTAGCCATCAAGTTATCGCATTCGGTAGAGCAGTTAGCATAGCTGTACATGAGAGAAGTGATCAGGCTTCACGGAGTTCCGAAGTCGATCGTGTCTGACAGAGATGGGCGATTCACCTCCCATTTTTGGAAGTGTGTTCAGGACGCCCTAGGCACCAAACTTCAGTTCAGCACAGCCTTCCATCCCCAGACGGACGGACAAACAGAGAGAGTAAATCAGATTTTAGAAGACATGCTCAGGGCTTGTGCATTGGACTTTAAAGGTAGTTTGTGCAAATTTCTGTGCTTAGCTGAGTTCGCCTACAACAATAGCTATCAGGCCACCATCAGGATGGCACCTTATGAGGCATTGTATGGCAGGAAATGCAGATCACCCATATGTTGGCAAGAAGCTGGTGAGAAGAAAGAGATGGAGTCAGGACTAGACAGCCAGACTGAGCTTATAGATGAGACCACTCAGGCTATCCAGATGATCCGCCAGAGGATTGAGACTGCCCAGAGTAGACAGAAAAGTTATGCTGACACACGCCGTAGACCTCTTGAATTCCAAGTTGGAGATTTAGTATTTCTCAAGGTCGCTCCTATGAAGGGAGTGATGAGATTTGGCAAGAAGGGCAAGCTAAGTCCTCGCTACATAGGACCCTACAAGATCATAAAGAGGGTTGGTAAGGTAGCATATGAGCTGGACCTACCAGAGGATATGTCAGCTATCCATAGTACCTTTCATGTCTCTATGCTAAAGAAGTGTATTCACGACCCTAGCCAAGTGATTCAGCCTCAGTCAGTACAGATCCAAGAAGATCTTAGTTATGAGAGCAGACCGACACAGATAGTGGACAAAGCAGTTAAGAGATTAAGAAACAAAGAAGTGCCACTAGTGAAGGTCATCTGGCAGAATCAAAAGCATGAAGAGGCTACTTGGGAGCGTGAGGACAGCATGAGAGAGAGATATCCAGAATTATTCTAAGTTTGAGGACGAACTTTTCATAAGGTATGGGGGATTGTAACGCCCCAAAATTTCCATTTTTAGTTCTTAAAGTCCTTAGAATTATTTAAAAATAGTTTAGAAATATTCTAGATATTTTTAGGAATTTTTAGAATATTTTTATGGAATTTTCCGAGTCCGTTTAGTATTTTTGGAAAAAGAAAAGAAAAAAAAAGGAGAAAAAGGAAAAAAACCACTTACGGGCAGCCGGTGGTTCGAACCCGCGACCAGCAGCAGACAAGGCAAGCGCGCGACCAACCAGGCTAGGGGTATCAAGCACAACAAGGGACGGAGAGAAGGGTATTTACGGTATAGTTAGGTTGATCCGACCCTTAAGTATAAATAGCTAATTAAAGAGAGAAGTTTTATTTCTCTCCTCTCCAAACCCTCACGCCGACCTCCTCTCCTCTCTTGGGGCGACGCCGACCAACACCAAGCTCTAGAGGGCCGGCCAAGACTCTTCTCCAAGAGATAATCCTATATTCGGGATCCCCGCGACGAGAGGAACGCGTAGGCGTGAAGAATTCTCCGAGATCTCAAGTTTCTCCCGAGCTCTAGACGTCAATCTTGGTTGTAAGTCCAAGATATCAATGTAAGTACTGCTCACCTGCAGTAAGAGGCGGTTTTTCCGCGAGAATTTCCTTTAACAGTTTTAAAAAGAGATATTTACTTCTTGTTCAGATTTTTGCATGTGATCTTAGTTTATTATATGCTTATATATTTTATTGAGTGCCCTATATGAGGTTAGGGTCCAAGAAAAGCCATGAGAAAAGAAAAGAGAAGATAAAGATAAGAAAAGAAAAGGCCAAGGCCTTAAGAAATCCCCAAAAGTCAAGACTTAGGGATTTTAGCACGCAAGGTGCTTTAGAAAATGCCAAGGCATTTACAGATAAGAAAGAAAAGAAAGAAAAGCTATTTTATTTTCTAAGGCCAGTACCCGGCGTCCAAGGGCGTCGTTAAAGAAATCCAGGTGTCCAATTCCAAGGTCTTGGCCCTGGTAGACCAAGGTCTGCTCTATTAGGATTGGTGGCTCGCTACCCCAACCTTTTAGGGAACGCGCATCAGATGGTACTTACGTCTTCAGTGGATCCAAGTGATTATTATTTTCAAGTATATGCTTTAGCAAAGTTTCGAAAGTTTAAGAAAGTTTTCAAAAGTTAAAGAATAGCTAAAGTTTCAAGTTGAGCCAAGAAAAGTAAATTGAGATTTATTATTGCTTGAGTATGCATGTTTTGAGTTATACATGTTCTTAGTTTTCTTTCAAGCATATTAGTATCTCATATGATTTTCATATTGTTCTAGAAGCATGTTTGCACATTCCGAGTTTTTGTGAGCTAGATAGTACTTACTAAGCTTTATGCTTATAGATGCATTTCCTCTTATTGCAGATAAAGGTAAAGGCAAGCAATTCTGAAGGAAGACGACGAGGCGGTGCTGAGTAGAGTGTGTGTGGTGGCTGATTATGGAGAGATCTTTGAGACGAGACAATTTAGTTATTTGAATTGCAATGTTTAAGTTTATTCAAATTTCAAGTTCTTGCTTTATGGAGATTATAGAGTATTTGAGTTTTGGATAGTTTTACATGCTCAATTTCTTAGAGTAAAGATTCCATGTCATTTCGTTTAGCATACATATCCTTATGATTGCATTGGATGAGTAGAAGTGTGAGTAGTTAGAGATATTGATACTTTGTTAGAGAAAAAGGTGTTTGTGCCAAGATAGTATCAATTTCCCTTTGAATCAAGTTTTTATTGCTTAAAAATGTTTAGAAAAGTTGCAATCACATTTCATAATGCTTTAGCAAGGTCGTAGAACATGTATTTGGTGTTATGAATGCATAGGAGTCAAGATTGATACAAACTCTATTGTTTAAGTTCATATAAACTTGTTTAGTTTATTTTCTTCCATAAAAGTCCTAAATTCAAGTTATGGATTCGTTTGATTGGCTAAATTGTTTAGGAAACTGACATAGAGTATAGAAGTGGTGTCATAGTTTGATATGGCTCGAAACTGAATGAATGGTGGGCTTAAGAAGCAAGAGCCGAAACCTGTAATTCTGATTACAGGCGTACCAGTCGACTGCCACGTCACCAGTCGACTGGTACGGGCAGTTTGAGTTGGGTGAGGCTTGTTTCAATAAGTATCAACTACGAGTTTTGAGAAGGAAAGTGTGATATGGTATCATGCATGACTACTTAAGTTAGAATATAATTGTTAGAAGAATTTAAAAGAAAAAAAAAAGATTTCCGCATTTTACTTTTAGTCGTGCATTAGAGTTGAGAAGTAGAGGAAAGTAACGATTCGTCTAAGGTAGAAGAAGGCGGGTCGCTACATGGTGGCTCAATTACAATCATTCTCCATGAAGACCAACGAGACGGTTAGCCAATTGCATGGAAGAGTAAAGGAAATCATCAACGAGTTACATGTAATTGGTAAGAAGGTGGAAAACCGAGATCTCGTGAGGTATGTTTTACAATCTTTCCCTAGAACTACATTGTGGGCATCAATGGTTGATGCCTACAAAGTATCAAGGGATCATTCAATGGTAAAGTTAGATGATTTGTTTTGTGAATTTGAATTACATGAGCAAGCTAACATCTCTTCCAAAGAAAAAGGTGTATCATTCATTGTAGAAAAGGAGAAGAAAAAGAAGAAGAAGAAGAAGAAGGTTATCATCCGAATCGGAGGAGTCTAGTGCTTCTATGGATAGTGACCAAGAGGCTTACATGGTAAGGAAAATGAGAAGAGCATTTAAAAATTTCTCTAACAAGTCTTATGGTAGGAAAGGGTCAAGAAGCAAGAGCAAGAGCAAAGACATCATTTGCTACAATTGCCACCAAGAGGGCCACATGAAGAATGAGTGCCCACAACTCAAGAAAAGAGATGACAAGAAGGAAGAAAAGAGGAAGAGTGAGAAGAGGAAGACAAAAGAAAAAGGGAAAAGTGCCACAAGCCTAAAAGCTACTTGGGATGATCCATCATCTTCAGAGGAGGAGGAAGATCACGTGTCACACTTCGCACTAATGGGAGTGGACAACTCGGAGTCATCCGATGATGAGAGAAGCTCAAGTAGTGACGATGAAAGTGAAGCCTCATCATCATCCGAATCCGAGGCTTCGGTAAGTGAGGTATATAGTCTACCCTCTTCTACTCTTGTCAAAATTATTTCTAGTACAAATATGGATTTGGCTAAAGCTAGAAGGAAAATTAAGGACTTAAAGAATGATGTTGTCATGCTTAATGTAGAACCACGAAACTTAAGGATAATTTGCATGATGCTTCTGTTGGTGCAGGAAGCACCATATCAAACCTTGTTTTGATATTGGCAAAGGATTCAAAGTTAAGTACTATTTGTGAACTAATGTATTCACTGAGTTTGCAGAAAGAAGTCCTGGCGAAGGGCTGTTGGGCACCTAGCGAAGGGCTGCTAGGCATCGAAACCCTAAGAGCTGGTGAAGGGCTGCTAGGCACCTGGCAAAGGACTGCTAGGCATTGAAACCCTAAGACCTGGCGAAGGGCTGCTAGGCACCTGGCGAAGGACTGCTAGGCATCAAAGACCTGGCGAAGGACTGCTAGGCATCAAAGACCTGGCGAACGGTTGCTAGGCATCGAAGACCTGGCGAAGGGCTGCTAGGCACCTGGCGAAGGGCTGCTGGGAAAAAGTCCAACCGGAGGAGCCGGTTGGCAAAAGGTAAACTCTCCTGAGAGGAGTAGGTGAGGATGCGTTCCCCGTCGAGGGAACAGTAGGCATCGGTTCGACCTAGGGTCCATTTGGGAGACCCGAAGTCAAAACCAAGACAGCTACGGCTGTAGAAATCAACTAATATTCTTGCCTTGTTGTTTTGGAACTAACCTTGAATGCAGTGACCAAGGGAATGTGTTTCTGCAGCTCAGAACGCCCCAAAGGAGAGGGGCAGGCAGCTGAGCCAGGCGCCCGGGAGGTCCCGGGCGCCCAAGATCAAAGACAAAACAAGGAAGCAAGAATTGCTTCGGAACAGCCTTGGGCAGGGCGCCCCGGAGGCCCCGGGCGCCCAACATCAAAGCAATCGAAGCAAAATCAGTATGAAGCTAGCGGACCAAGTCAAGCAGGGCGCCCCCAACGTCCCGGCCACCCTTGTCAGCTCCAGAGTCAATTCGTAGGGGATAAGCGCTGACCAAGCTTCGGATAGAGGTCCTCGGATCCGAAGGCACATGTCAGGCGCCCCCGACGTCCCAGGCGCCCCCAGGAGCACTATAAAAGGGGCTCGACCCCAAGGCTTCAGAACAACAATTTTCCAATGCCTCTACTCTCTTTGTTCAAGCGCTCTGCTCCGGCAAACTCCGATCTCAGGATTCTAGCGCCGACGACGACCCTCTACTCCTAAGTAAAATCTACACCGGGCGTCGGTAACAAAAAGTGTAGTAATTTATTTACTGCAATATTTCTGTATTATACTCTGTAAACCTTTGCGCGAATATAGAATTGCCCGCAGTAAATGGTCAAGGACCGTGGGGCTTGGAGTAGGAGCCGACCGCGACTTCGAACCAAGTAAAACTACTTGCGTTCTTTGTGTGTATGTTCTAATTCCGCTACGTATTCTCTTTTTCTTAATCCGAAACGTTTTCACGATATTCACCCCCCCCCCTCTATCGTGTTTCTCGATCCAACAAGTGGTATCAGAGCGGGGTAGCTCAAAGTTGGTGCAACCACCAATTTGAGAGTTTTTTGGATTTTTTTTTGAAATTTTCAATTTCTTTATCATACGAATCTTTCTCGATAATTGAGGTTGGTGGAACACCACTCGATCGCTTTTTTCAAATAAATAATATATGTACGCCTTTTTCAATTTTGAATCTTCATCTTTTCACCATTCATTAGAATTGATAAAATGATCAATTTTTGAAAATTTGTCATAATTTTTTTATTATTATTTTAATATTTTTTTTCGAAATTCGAGCTACCTTAATTCGAGCAATCCCTTTTAACTCCTATTTTTTCCAATTAATCAAAATATTCATTTTCTAAAAATTTGTCTCAAACTTTTTATTATTATTTTTTTATTATTCTACCTCGAAATTCATGTAATATTTTTTGGGCTATTTTTTCCTTCTCCCGCACTACTAATCCAAGACCAAGTCTTGGTACATTTCTATTTTTTCTTTTTGTGTGCAAGATTTATCCTTAATGGCCAATCAAGAATGGAACAGTGTTCGTCCGCCTCTATTCTTTGGCGAGAACTTCAGAACCTGGAGAAGTCAAATGGAGTCCCTTCTGAAAGCCCACATGGATTTATGGCGAATCATCCAAACGGGATTCTCTTTTCCCGTAGAAGATGAGTTATCAGTCTAGTAGGACAAACTGGATGAACAAACCCTCAACCAAATCGAGACCGATGCAAGGGCAACTGCAATCCTACAATGTGGCCTAACTAAGGAGCAACTCGAACTAGTAGGTCCATTCAGATGTGCCAGAGAAATTTGGGAAAAGCTAATAAATCTACACGAAGAGAGCTCCGATATTGAGATCTTAGAAGGGTTAGCACCTGACTTCAAAATTGACTCCGGATTAGAAGATGAGAAAGAATCCATACCTGACTGTGAACTCGAGCCAGAGTCAGAAGACGAATTGACTGAGACAAAAATGGTAACCAATTTCGGATCTTTTTTTGAATTATAATTAAATAATCAAACAGATACTGTAATGGTCGAGGAAGGTGTAATTTCTAGTGCAAGGAAAGCTCCAAGAGAACAACCAAAGAAGAAGCTTCAACCTGTACCGAGTCCAACTCAGACTTGGAATGAAGACAATGAAGGAGATAGACCCAAATTGGTCCGATTAGCTCGTGATCATTACAAGAGTACTGGACAAACGATCAGAAAAGGTAAGTTTTCAATATTTGAAAATCCAATATTTATCTCAAATAACGTGATTAATTGTATAAATTAGTTAAGATTAATACGTTAGAAAACTTAATTCACAACCTTGCTGATTTTAAAAACCCAGAGTTTTATTTCAATTATGATATAACTTAGATCATTTTTGTCATGTTTGCTTGTTTTTGTTATGCTTGGATTTAGAATTGGATAATTTAAGGACAAAATGGTTTAGTTGAAATTTGAACAACATAGTATTGGGTGGAGGTTAGATGATAGTACGTTAGGGAAGCCCTTCTAATAAGGTCAAGTATGTCCTACTTTGTCTGTTTAGTCTGGTGGAACTAGCCGAAGCTACTAATCCAAGACCCAAGCTAGTTAGACCAAAATCTTTCAAGAAGTAACTTGAAGATGAATTTTCTATAAAAGGCTTTGTCAAGGAAAGGGTTGATGATCCAATAAGGCTATGACCAAAGAAGGCCTAGTGCCTCGCCAAGACCTGAAAGCCAATTATAGAAAATCAAATTCACTTTACTATTGTCATATTTGAATCTAACACAAATTTTAAGTAAATCTTATATTTAACACTAAATCAAAGATAAAAATTAATACATCTCACAAAATAGTTAAGGATATCCTGTTTTGTCACTTAGAAATGGGTGAGATACTTAGGACCTAAAAGTTTAGTCCAACCCAACCAACCTTTCAAACTGAATCGATTTCAAATTTCAGAATTTAAACTTTAATAAATACTTTTGAAATTATTATTTAATTCAACTAAACAACTTTCAAAATTCAAATTTAACCCTCTCAATTAATTTTAAAGTCCTCAAAAATCAAATTTAACCTTTTTGTTAAACTAAGAGTTAATGTTTCAAGTCATTGTACTTAAAATTAGGTCTTTTCTGTTCACTTACCTGAAATTTATTTATTAACATTTACTTCTTTCCTTTGCCATTATACAAATTCTAGAAAAATAAGCATGAAAAAATTCACCTTGGGGATTACTTAGGATATTTTTAAGAAACATATCTGCAGTCCGGGCTCTGATATGTATAGTGTTTCGAACTTAAGTTTTTTCCCTTCTATTTTTCTCTTGGAAATTATTTTAAATTTCTCCTTTTAAGTTCTCTATATTATCTTTTTCAAAAAAAAAAGAAAAAGAAATTATGTTTCAAATCATTAAAACAAAATACTTTTTTTGGTTTTCTTCTCTTTTTTTGAATCAAACCCCAAGACTCAAAGAAGGATTAACCTGTGGTCAACAAGCCTCCTAGGACTGTGTCAGGTTTAGGGGGAGTTCAAATTAAAAGAAGTTTAAAAATACTATGTTCTCAAATTATCACTCATGTTTTTCGAAAAACTATGCTACCATATGTCTTTCAAATACTCATTTTTTTAGAAATGTTAATACTTCAAAATTCATTTTAAAAATTGTGCTTGATTCCCTTTTGATTTTGACAAACCCTAAAGATACAAAGGAAATTTACTTCATGATCTACAAGGACTCCTAGGAAGTGTCAAATTTAGGAGGAGTCTAAATCGAAAGAAATTATTTCTGACAATTACTTTTCAAAATTATTAGATAATTCTTATAATTTGAATCAAACCTTAAAACTCAGAGGAAGATTGCTTGTAGTTAACAAGCTTCCTAGGACTGGGTTTAGTTTAGGGGGAGATCAAATTAAAAGAATTATTGAGCATTTTCATAATTATATGTTTTCATGCACTGCACTCTTAAAATCCTTTTGAAAACATAAATAATTTTTCTTTCAAAATAATATCCTTTTAAATCATTTTGCTTATATATGTACCATTACTTTCAAAATTTTACTTTACTTTGGAATACTTTTAAAATCCTTTTAGAATACTTTTGAAAATAATACTTACTTGACTTTGAAAAATTTTCTAGGACACTTAGGGAAATGTGCTTGGAGTTAACAAGGTTTCTTAGGATTGTGTCAAACTGGAAAAGAAACCAAGTCAAGTATTATGTTTTTAAATAAAATTAAATTTTTTTAAATATTATCTTTCAAAAAGCACTTATATTCTTCAAAATATAATGTTTTCAAAAGTACTAATACTTTTCAAGGCACTAATGTTTACAAAGTACGAATATTTTTGTGCAATACTAACATGTGTCAAAGATCAATTTATCCAATCTTGTTCAAAGTGAAAAGGTCTGCAAATACAAAAAAAATTTTGTACAATACCTTTCAAAGTGGAGTTTTGTTGATGCAATCTAAGCTTTTTGCTGTGCTTTCAAGAGTTATACTATGTATTTTTATGTTTTCAAAACTCATAGGCTCTGATACACAATTTTTTTTCTTAAAACTTCTTTCAAAATATATTTCTTTATTGATATATATCCAAGGGGGAGAGTAGAAAAAGTGTGAAATTAGAAATTAAAGTCTTCCTTATACTTTTTCTCCTTTTTCAAAGAAAATTTATCTTAGAAACTCTCAAAATATTTTCACTTTAACCTAAGTTTATTTTAACTTAGAATGTCCTTTGTGATACTCAGTAAATTTTGTTTCAAAATAGTATGACAGACTGAACTTATGATTATTTCGAAAGGTTAATTTGCATGTTTTTTTTCAAAGGGAAAATTTAATATCATAGGGGAGCTTAGTGCAATGGTTTAATTTTGCAAGTTTTTTTTGGAAATATTCTAAAACATAAGGAGAGAAAGGCAAGCTTAAATTGTTCAAAATCAAAAATTTTTCAAAAGCTCTCTCTTATTCAAAAAGTAAAGTTGAATTTCCTAAGTATGTCTAAGTGTTTCAAATTTTTTTTCATGTTTTTTTCAAAGTAAAATTTTCCTTAGTAAACAAAATTTGTCTGAGCAAAACCTTTTGAAAATTTTTTTGGCAAATGTTTCTAAGTAGAGTTTTTGTTGATAAAAAACTTGTCTACAAATTCCATAAAGATTTTGTGTCCAAACAAATTCTTCTAAGTGTGCAAAAATTTTTTAAAAACAAAATTTTCCAATTCTCAAAGTTGAATTTTTCAAAGGAAATTTGGCTTCAAAATTTTGCCTAAGTACTTTTTTTTGTAAAAGTTTTAAACAAAATTTAGGCTTGCAAAACTTTTCAAAATGGAAAATTGTCTAAGTGTAAAAAGTTTTTGGTGCAAAGGCTTTTACTCTTTTTTTTTTAAAAACACTTTGTCAAAAAACTTAGAAGTTTTACAATAACTCAAAACTCTCTATTAGAAACCTTGTTCGCCCATGTATGTTTTTGATATATGTCAAAGGGGGAGGAAAGGTCAAAGTTAAGTATTTTATGACATAAGTATTCAGGGTTCTAGGGGGAGGAAAGGTCAAAGTTAAGTATTTTATGACATAAGTATTCAGGGTTCTAGGGGGATTATGAGAAATAAAGGATTTTTTTTAAATCTACATTTATTCAGTTCATAACTGCTATACTTCATTGATTTCTACCTTCTTAAGATTGCTATACTTCATTGTTTTCTTACCTTCTGTTATTAACTGTTATAAGTTTTTACTTAACTTTGAATTGTGTTGCCATAAATCAAAAAGGGGGAGATTATTGGTGCAGGAAGCACCATATCGAACCTTGTTTTGATATTGGCAAAGGATTCAAAGTTAAGTACTATTTGTGATCTAATGCATTCACTGAGTGTGCAGAAAGAAGTCCTGGCAAAGGGCTGCTGGGCACCTAGCGAAGGGTTGCTGGGCACCTAGCGAAGGGCTGCTAGGCATTGAAACCCTAAGACCTGGCGAAGGCCTGCTAGGCACCTGGCGAAGGACTGCTAGGCATCGAAACCCTAAGACCTGGTGAAGGGCTGCTAGAAACCTAGCGAAGGACTGCTAGGCATCAAAGACCTTGCGAAGGGCTTCTAGGTATCGAATACCTGGTGAAGGGGTGCTAGGCACCTGGCGAAGGGGTGCTAGGCATTGAAGACCTGGCGAAGGGCTGCTGGGCAAAAGTCCAACCGAAGGAGCCGGTTGGCAAAAGGTAAACTCTTCTGAGAGAAGTAGGTGAGGACGCGTTCCCCGTCGAGGGAATAGTAGGCGTCGGTTCGACCTAGGGTTCCATTTGGGAGGCCCGAAGTCAGAACCAAGACAGCTACGGCTGTAGAAATCAACTAATATTCTTGCCTTGTTATTTTTGGAACTAACCTTGAATGCAGGGACGAAGGGAATGTGTTTCTGCAGCTCAGAACGCCCCAAATGAGAGGGGCAGGTAGTTGGTCCAGGCGCCCGGGAGGTCTTGGGCGCCCAAGGTCAAAGACAAAATAAGGAAGTAAGAATTGCTTCGGAACAGCCTTGGCCAGGGCGCCCCGGAGGCCTCGGGCGCCCAAGGTCAAAGCAATCGAAGCAAAATCAGTATGAAGCCAGTGGACCAAGTCAAGCAGGGCGCCCCCAACGTCCCAGGCGCCCCCGTCAGCTCCAGAGCCGATTCGTAGGGGATAAGCTGTAACGCCCGCTTTTTTTTTCCTAAAGCGGCGTTACGCTGACATACTTAAGGCATGTAACATCATACTGCAGCGGAATAACTTAAACCTTACATATACATGCCCTGCTACCATCCCTAATATAATGACATGGAACTTAACATATGAACGTCATGCTTAATATTATATCATAACATGCTTAACATCATACCATCAGGTTCATATCATATCATACTTGACATCTTATCATAAAGTTCCATAAGTCACTATTCGAGCATATAGGTAGCAAAAATAAAGTTCTTAGCATAAATGGTTAACACATTCGATTTCATGGGCCAAGTCACCATCACACACATATTTCAGGCCCTCCTGCTGCTTCCTCGTTATCCCCTTGCATGATCTGCGGTATAAGGAAAGAAGACTATAAGCACACAGGCTTAGTAAGACTCTTTCCTACTCACTAAAACATTCATCGTTCATCATCTCATAATGAGCACATGAACTTTAACATACTTGGTGCTCTACTTAAAACGTAACATCTTAAATCACTTTAGCATGGCATGCACATAAACATGGTAAACCTTCTAAGCATGGCATAATTCATGGCATACATCATAAACATGGTAGCATGGCATCTTTCATGGCATAAATCATAAACATAGTAGCATGGCATCTTTCATGGCATAAATCATAAACATAGATATAAACCAACCTATATGGCATAAGCATAGGCATACATTCTAGGATATCATAAGAGCATCTTCTTACCATAATCATAACATGGATCATTCATTCTCATACATATCTTTTAACATGGAGCTAAGCATAACACGTCATTATCATAACATAATGCATAACATGTATGAATGCATGGGTGGAATGCATATACATAGGGATGCTTAACTTTTAAAACATACTTTGAAAATGCTTAAACATCATCATCATAACATTTGGGGTCCCCGGCTTGTACCACATACATACATCATAGCGCGCATCCCTAGTAAATCCGAGGTAGCTAGCCCCGACCTACTAGGGTAAGGACAGCATAGTCGGTAGTCCCCGAACCGAGGCGTTCTCAAGGAGCCCATCCCTGTTGCACAGCTCCGGTAGTGCCAGAACCGTGGACAGCTCCGGTAGTCCAGAACCGGGGCGTTCTTAAGGTGCCCATCCCTTGGACCCATACTTGGGTCCGGTACAAGCCCATTCATAAAGTAAAATACTTTGCATGCTTCATCATTCATAAGACATTCATAGCATACTTAACATGGCATCATTCTTATCATGAACATGATCATAACATACTTGTCGTAACATCATTCTTATCATGCATAACCATGGCATATCATTCATAAACATGGCATATCATTCGTAAACATGGCATATCATTCATAAGCATAGCATATCATGTATAACCATGGCCTATCCTTCATAAACATAGCATATCATTCGTAAGCATGGCATATCATTCATAACATAGCATATCATTCATAAACATAAATCACATCTTACCATAGGGCCATTGGGACCCTTACTTGGAACAAATCTTAACTCTTATCCTATTAACCCTTATTGGCCGAAACCTATGATGTCCCATGGCCATGTGAAAATTCACACAATCACCATCCATCATCCTTATATCATGGCAACACATAAACATAAGTTGAAGTCAAAGACTCAACCCTAACCCTTGGGTCCTCGGGGTTGGCCGAACCATATGAGGCCTATAGGGTATTCCAAAAATTCCCAAAATTTATACTTAACTTCTAAACATCATCAGGGAACATTAAATAACATTATCATGATTTTTAACATATTTATAGACATTTAAATCATGGTGGCCGAAACCCATAAACATAGGGACCTTGGTTTTGTCCCTTCCATATTGGCCGAAACCCTAGAGTGTCCTAGGGTACTCCAACAATTCCCAAAAATTTCACTTAACTTCTAAACATCATAAGGGAACACTAAATAACATTATCATGATTTTTAACATATTTTTAGACCTTTAAAACATGCTGGCCGAAACCCTTGAACTTAAAGTTCTGGGTTTTGCTTCCTTCATGTTGGCCGAAACTCTAGGGTGTCCTAGAGTACTCCAAAAATTCCCAAAAATTTTACTTAACTTCTAAAAATCATAAGGGAACACTAAATAACATTATCATGATTTTTAACATATTTTTAGACCTTTAAAACATGCTGTCCGAAACCCTTGAACTTAAAGTTCTGGGTTTTGCTTCCTTCATGTTGGCCGAAACTCTAGGGTGTCCTAGAGTACTCCAAAAATTCCCAAAAATTTTACTTAACTTCTATACATCATAATGGAACACTAAATAACATTATCATGATTTTTAACATATTTTTAGACCTTTAAAACATGCTGGGTGAAACCCTTGAACTTAAAGTTCTGGGTTTTGCTTCCTTCATGTTGGCCAAAACTCTAGGGTGTTCTAGAGTACTCCAAAAATCCCCAAAAATTACACTTAACTTCTAAACATCATAGGGGAACATAAAATAATATTATCATGATTTTTATCATAATTATGGACCTTTAAAACATGCTGACCGAAACCTTTGAACATAGGAACCTTGATTTTGTTTCCCTTCAACATTAAATCCGAAACTAACCCATATATCATGCCAAAAATCATGGAAATCATAGGTAACTATTATAACACAGGTGAGGAAGTCTTACCTTAGATTTCTTGATTTTTAGACCTTGGATGGAAAGAAGGAAGAAGACTTGACCACACCTAGCCCTTGGAAACTTGAGAAGACCTTAGATCTTGGAGGATGAGACTTTTTGTGAAGTTTTCTCAAGGGAGAAGTCCTCCTTGAGTGCTCGGCAAGAATGGAGAAGGAAGAGAGAAGAAAATTCAATTGATGGCATGAAGAATGAAACTCCCAAACCCCCTTATTAATCAACCATTAAAGTGGTGAATGAAGAGTTTTCCATGACCCTTCATCTTCTTCTACCATTTAACCACCATTCACTTCCTTTCTTCACAAGAATTTCTTGCTAGGTGAGTTGGTTAAGGCTTACATGGTTGTAGAAGAGGTCCAAGGTTCAATCCTTGGCTCATGCACATTTAATTTTATTTTTTTTTCATTTATTTTATTACTTTATTTTCTTAAATTCCGAAAATCCCCCCTAAAATTACCCATAATTGCACTAATATTCCTAAATAAAATTCTTTTATATTTATATTAATTTTACCTAATTAATACACATTTTTGGGCCCATTTAAAGCCCATTAGTACCAAATTCCTCAATTTAGATGGGAACGTTAGGCTAATACTTTCCCATAATCATGTTAATGTGCCCAAATAAATTCATATTTATATTTATACTACTTCTTCCTAAAAATCCCCCTATAATCATAGTACTAGGAAACCCATATAAGGCCCATTAGCACTTGATTTCCTCAATTTAAATGAGAAAACATGGATTTCCTAGGTCAATGTTCGTATTAATGCCTCTAGGTCCTTCGGAAAATTATCTAGAAATGCTCAATATTTTCAGAAAATATTAAGAGAATTTTCCGGGTCGTTACAATCCCCCATACCTCTTGAAAGTTCGTCCTCGAACTTAGAATAATTCCGGATACTTGTGCCTCATTTCGTCCTCGCGTTCCCAGGTAGCTTCCTCAAACCGTTGACTTTGCCATCGGACCTTGACTAAGGCTACCTTCTTGCTCCAGTTTTGTCTATTATTAAGCTATTCACGAAAGAATATAATTTACTTATTCCTGGTTAATTGCATTCGCTACTTCAAACTAGAATCTAACTTTCATTTACTATGCACATATTTATCATCTACGCACCAACTTATCACTCCGAAGCTCCTCTCAATTAGTACTGATTTCAGTGTCTTTGCTTCTCACATACATCTTTTATCTGTATTCAACTAACGAAAATTACAATTATTATTATATGATTCCCTCTTATTACATTCAGTATCATACTTCAAGTCTACTCCTCAATAACATGATTACCACTTTATATAAGTACAACTCTTTGTCCTTTCCACTCGAATCTCCTTCCCCTTTTTCCGAGAATTACTCTTACCTTATTATTGTCTATTCTATATTTGTTTCTATGTAACATAACTTCTCATAGTACATAAACTCATGTATCGCTTGTCCTATTACTTCCTATTCTCGTTATTTGAGCTACTTACTCTGTTTTAACTACCTAACCTATAATGCATACCGTCCCTGTTAATTATACTAAAATTTCTCAATTAAATTCATAAAATTAGCTTATTATCTCAGCTATAATGCCTATTCGTCATAGTGAATTTACGTTATTCATCTTAGCCTATTATCTTTTATGCTGATCTATTTTACTCACATGTATCGTTTCTGATATATCCTATCTATTACATTATATTATCATTACATACTAATTCCGGTACTCATAATTCATCTTGTAAAATTAATTGCAAAGTCTCATCGAGGCTTTCAACTTACCTTTCACTGAAATAACACATTGACATTGCTTTTAGCTTAACCTACTTCTATAATGGTTATTTTTTTTTATCTCAAAGTTTCTACTAACAAACTACAACTATTGTATATACTATCTTTTATTAGGACACGACAAGAATTCCGATTATATTTTACTTACTAATAAATTATATTAAATATTCATTGCCTAACTCTACCCATCATAATCTAAAAGAAAATACCACTTACACTTGTAAGAAAGATGATTTGGGGTATTCATTTCATTGTTTTCGCTCAATCCAAATTACTTTACTGTCCATTCTTTACTGTTCGCAAGAACGGTTACTATCTTAATTGAACCACATCTTATACTAAACTTCTAGCTTTCTGTTCTACCATTCCATAGTCTCCTTTCACGTATCCAAATACCTTTTCTCATTTATCAGCCATGCTTTCTCCACTCTAATCGCAAAAATCACATTCTTATGATCTCTGTATCTCACTTCTCTATCAAGAATTTATAAAATATTCCTATATCGATCTTTTCCAAAATCTATACCTTATTAGATCATTTCACCTAGTAAGTTTGCCTGAAAAGAAGCTTTTACTACATTCTTGCCTCTAATAACACTAACCTCTTGTTCCTTCATACATAGTTATAGCTAAGGTCCTATTCGCTGATCTCTATCACACCTTCTTTTGCATATCTAGTTCTTACTCTCTTTCTTTCCTGTATCAAGAATATTACCCTATGGCTACTACCATATATATATATTTGCTTGAAAATTCAAATAACTTAACACATTACTCTATTCCTCATAGATATACATCACTAAGTCTTCATTTTATAACCACTACAATGTCTTAGAATACCTATACCAAATACTACAGTTAATAAGTCTCCCTTAATAAAGCACCATTCTTTCTTTACTTCTATGCTCATCACTAAATATTAATATACACCTTTTATCAGCAGTACAAACTTGCTTTGGTCCACCACTTTTCTTAATTCCAACCAGTCATGACACTCATACAGATAATGTCCTCATTACTTTACACATTCCTCCTCTCACATCTACTTGCTCTCCTTTTCCGATTTACTCCGTTTTGCCACCACTCAATCGTTTCCTATATCCATTCTACCTGATGGTAGCTACTTAAGTTAAATCTCTACGGATCACCCTCGCTCTCTATCACTCACATATAAAATACAAGTAAGGCTACTATAAGTGATTGCTATTCCTACCCCTATATTATTCTGAACATTTAATTCCTAAAATAAGATAAAACATCATTCATCGTTACATATCGTAAAGTACTTTTCATCATACCTATCGTTCATACTTGAAAATCTTAAACTATAAAGCATCCTAAACGTGCTTACTATCATAAAACATGCATAGGGGTACTTACTTGGAAGCTGCAGGAAGAGGGCTTGATGTGTGTGTGGTGAGATGGTTACTGCTCTGATACCAACCTGTAACGCCCGCTTTTTTTTTTCCTAAAGCGGCGTTACGCTGACATACTTAAGGCATGTAATATCATACTGCAGCGGAATAACTTAAACCTTACATATACATGCCCTACTACCATCCCTAATATAATGACATGGAACTTAACATATGAACGTCATGCTTAACATCATATCATAACATGCTTAACATCATACCATCAGGTTCATATCATATCATAATTGACATCTTATCATAAAGTTCCATAAGTCACTATTCGAGCATATAGGTAGCAAAAATAAAGTTCTTAGCATAAATGGTTAACACATTCGATTTCATGGGCCAAGTCACTATCACACACATATTTCAGGCCCTCCTGCTGCTTCCTCGTTATCCCCTTGCATGATCTGCGGTATAAGGAAAGAAGACTATAAGCACACAGGCTTAGTAAGACTCTTTCCTACTCACTAAAACATTCATCGTTCATCATCTCATAATGAGCACATGAACTTTAACATACTTGGTGCTCTACTTAAAACGTAACATCTTAAATCACTTTAGCATGGCATGCACATAAACATGGTGAACCTTCTAAGCATGGCATAATTCATGGCATACATCATAAACATGGTAGCATGGCATCTTTCATGGCATAAATCATAAACATAGTAGCATGGCATCTTTCATGGCATAAATCATAAACATAGTAGCATGGCATCTTTCATGGCATAAATCATAAACATAGATATAAACCAACCTATATGGCATAAGCATAGGCATACATTCTAGGATATCATAAGAGCATCTTCTTACCATAATCATAACATGGATCATTCATTCTCATACATATCTTTTAACATGGAGCTTAAGCATAACACGTCATTATCATAACATAATGCATAACATGTATGAATGCATGGGTGGAATGCATATACATAGGGATGCTTAACTTTTAAAACATACTTTGAAAATGCTTAAACATCATCATCATAACATTTGGGGTCCCCGGCTTGTACCACATACATACATCATAGCGCGCATCCCTAGTAAATCCGAGGTAGCTAGCCCCGACCTACTAGGGTAAGGACAGCATAGTCGGTAGTCCCCGAACCGAGGCGTTCTCAAGGAGCCCATCCCTGTTGCACAGCTCCGGTAGTGCCAGAACCGTGGACAGCTCCGGTAGTCCAGAACCGGGGCGTTCTTAAGGTGTCCATCCCTTGGACCCATACTTGGGTCCGGTACAAGCCCATTCATAAAGTAAAATACTTTGCATGCTTCATCATTCATAAGACATTCATAGCATACTTAACATGACATCATTCTTATCATGAACATGATCATAACATACTTGTCGTAACATCATTCTTATCATGCATAACCATGGCATATCATTCATAAACATGGCATATCATTCATAAACATGGCATATCATTCGTAAACATGGCATATCATTCATAAGCATAGCATATCATGTATAACCATGGCCTATCCTTCATAAACATAGCATATCATTCGTAAGCATGGCATATCATTCATAACATAGCATATCATTCATAAACATAAATCACATATTACCATAAGGCCATTGGGACCCTTACTTGGAACAAATCTTAACTCTTATCCTATTAACCCTTATTGGCCGAAACCTATGATGTCCCATGGCCATGTGAAAATTCACACAATCACCATCCATCATCCTTATATCATGGCAACACATAAACATAAGTTGAAGTCAAAGACTCAACCCTAACCCTTGGGTCCTTGGGGTTGGCCGAACCATATGAGGCCTATAGGGTGTTCCATAAATTCCCAAAATTTATACTTAACTTCTAAACATGATCAGGGAACATTAAATAACATTATCATAATTTTTAACATATTTATAGACATTTAAATCATGGTGGCCGAAACCCATAAACATAGGGACCTTGGTTTTGTCCCTTCCATATTGGCCGAAACCCTAGAGTGTCCTAGGGTACTCCAACAATTCCCAAAAATTTCACTTAACTTATAAACATCATAAGGGAACACTAAATAACATTATCATGATTTTTAACATATTTTTAGACCTTTAAAACATGCTGGCCGAAACCCTTGAACTTAAAGTTCTGGGTTTTGCTTCCTTCATGTTGGCCGAAACTCTAGGGTGTCCTAGAGTACTCCAAAAATTCCCAAAAATTTTACTTAACTTCTAAACATCATAAGGGAACACTAAATAACATTATCATAATTTTTAACATATTTTTAGACCTTTAAAACATGCTGTCCGAAACCCTTGAACTTAAAGTTCTGGGTTTTGCTTCCTTCATGTTGGCCGAAACTCTAGGGTGTCCTAGAGTACTCCAAAAATTCCCAAAAATTTTACTTAACTTCTAGACATCATAAGGGAACACTAAATAACATTATCATGATTTTTAACATATTTTTAGACTTTTAAAACACGCTGGCCGAAACCCTTGAACTTAAAGTTCTGGGTTTTGCTTCCTTCATGTTGGCCGAAACTCTAGAGTGTTCTAGAGTACTCCAAAAATCCCCAAAAATTACACTTAACTTCTAAACATCATAGGGGAACATCAAATAATATTATCATGATTTTTAGCATAATTATGGACCTTTAAAACATGCTGACCGAAACCTTTGAACATAGGAACCTTGATTTTGTTTCCCTTCAACATTAAATCCGAAACTAACCCATATATCATGCCAAAAATCATGGAAATCATAGGTAACTATTATACCACAGGTGAGGAAGTCTTACCTTAGATTTCTTGATTTTTAGACCTTGGATGGAAAGAAGGAAGAAGACTTGACCACACCTAGCCCTTGGAAACTTGAGAAGACCTTAGATCTTGGAGGATGAGACTTTTTGTGAAGTTTTCTCAAGGGAGAAGTCCTCCTTGAGTGCTCGGCAAGAATGGAGAAGGAAGAGAGAAGCAAATGCAATTGATGGCATGAAGAATGAAACTCCCAAACCCCCTTATTAATCAACCATTAAAGTGGTGAATGAAGAGTTTTCCATGACCCTTCATCTTCTTCTACCATTTAACCACCATTCACTTCCTTTCCTCACAAGAATTCCTTTCTAGGTGAGTTGGTTAAGGCTTACATGGTTGTACAAGAGGTCCAAGGTTCAATCCTTGGCTCATGCACATTTATTTTTATTTATTTTTATTTATTTTATTACTTTATTTTCTTAAATTCCGAAAATCCCCCCTAAAATTACCCATAATTGCACTAATATTCCTAAATAAAATTCTTTTATATTTATATTAATTTTACCTAATTAATACCCATTTTTGGGCCCATTTAAAGCCCATTAGTACCAAATTCCTCAATTTAGATGGGAACGTTAGGCTAATACTTTCCCATAATCATGTTAATGTGCCCAAATAAATTCATATTTATATTTATACTACTTCTTCCTAAAAATCCCCCTATAATCATAGTACTAGGTAGCCCATATAAGGCCCATTAGCACTTGGTTTCCTCAATTTAAATGAGAAAACATGGATTTCCTAGGCCAATGTTCGTATTAATGCCTCTAGGTCCTTCGGAAAATTATCTAAACATGCTCAATATTTTCAGAAAATATTAAGAGAATTTTCCGGGTCGTTACATAAGCGCTGACCAAGCTTCAGATAGAGGTTCTCGGATCCGAAGGCACGTGTCAGGCGCCCCTGACGTCCCAGGCGCCCCCGGAGCACTATAAAAGGGGCTCGACCCCAAGGCTTCAGAACAATAATTTTCCAACGCCTCTACTCTCTTCGTTCAAGCGCTCTGCTTCGGCAAACTCTGATCTCGGGATTCTAGCGCCAACGACGACCCTCTGCTCCGAAGTAAAATCTACATCGGGCGTCGGTAACGAAAAGTGTAGTCATTTATTTACTGCAATATTTCTATATTATACTCTGTAAACCTTTGCGCGAATATAGAATTGCCCGCAGTAAACGGTCAAGGACCGTGGGACCGTGGACCTTGGAGTAGGAGCCGACCGTGACTCCGAACCAAGTAAAACTACTTGTGTTATTTGTGTGTATGTTCTAATTCCTCTGCGTATTCTCTTTTTCTTAATCCGAAATGTTTTCATGATATTCACCCCCCCCCTCTATCGTGTTTCTCGATCTAACAGCTTCTACTATGTCAAATGATTCATGTCTTAAAAATGAAAATAAGGAACTAAGGGAAAAGATAGAAGACCTAACCAAGGCACTTAGAAAGTTTCAAGTTGGCTCTAGCAACCTTGATATGATAATAAATAGTCAAAGAGCCATTTACAACAAAGTCGGGATAGGTTATAAGACAAAGACCAAGGAAGTATCATTTGTTTCACTTATGGGTAGAGGGTGCTTCTAGGAGACAAGAGGTTAAGGGAAATACCAAGAAGGCTTGGGTACCAAAGAAGTATTTAAATGATGCTTGTGGAACTAAAATTTGGGTACCAAAAGCTTGTGTTTTCCATGTTGTATAGGTAAAAGTCAAGGATGCCTCAAAAATGTGGATTGTAGATAGTGGGTGCTCAAGACAGGAGATGTGAGCAAGTTCACCACTATTAGCTACCTAAGAGAAGGGACCGTATCCTTTGGAAATAGTGGGAAACTCAAAATAATTGGTAGGGGCACCATTGAGGTATCTCCTACAATCTCTATCCACAAAGTTCTTTTGATTAAAGATATGATATTTAATCTACTTAGTGTAAGTCAACTTTGTGATGCGGGATATAGGGTTGAGTTTCATGCTAGAAAGTGTCTAATTAAACAAAATGGGTCTGAAAATGTTATGCTAGAAGGGTATAGAGAGGCTAATCTTTACTATCTTAATCTTGCTTATGCTTCTAACAATTTCCCTAAGTGTCTCATATCTAAAGAAGAAGCGGATGAGGGAATTATGGTTGGTTACTCATCCACTAGTAGAGGGTATAGAGTGTACAACAAAAGGACCAAGGTAATTGAGGAATCTTCAAATGTTGATTTTGATGAATCTACAAACACTTACCCTAGGAAAGCATCTATTGATAAGGACATTGAAGAAAGTCAACCCCTTACCAAGAAATTCAAGACCTACATTTAGGGGGCAATGATCAAGGGGTGAGAGAAGTACACTAGAGGATGAGGATCATGTAGTCAATGAACCCATAACCTCTAGGCCCTTAACGCATCACTAAGATACCCCATTGACCAAATAGTGGGTGATGTCACTCAAGGGGTGAGGACTAGGTCTTACTTTAGAGAACAAAGTAGTCAAATTGCCTTGATTTCTCAATTAGAACCAAAATCTATTGATGAGGTATTAGATGATGTGGATTGGGTTCTAGCTATGCAAGAGGAGTTAAATCAATTCGAAAGGAGTGAGGTATGGGAGTTGGTTCCTAGACCCAATGATTGCACCATTGTCACCACTAGATGGGTCTTTAGGAACAAGCTAGATGATCAAGGCAAAATCACTAGGAGTAAGGCTAGATTGGTAGCTAGGGGGTTTAATCAAGTAGAGAGCCTTGACTATGATGAGACATATGTTGGATCGAAGAAAATGATACAGGGGGGGTGAATATTGTTATCAAAATTTTTCGGACAGTTAAAGAATATACGCAGCGGAAAGAAATAATGTACACAAGAACACAAGTCGATTTTTTACATGGTTCGGAGTCGCGGTCGGCTCCTACTCCAAGGCACACGGTCCTTGACCGTTTACTTTGGGCAATTCTATATTCAGAAAGATTATTATAGATTGATAGTACAGATATAGAATTTGAAAACTAAATCACAACACTTTCATAAACAGAAACTTTACCGACGCCAGAGATGGATCGAATTCCGGAGTAAAGGGTCGTTGTCGGCGCTGAAATCTCGAAATGGAACTTTGCCGGAGCGCAGCGCGTGAGCGAAAGTGTTTGGAGCGTTGGAAAGAATGGATGTTGAAGCCTTGGGGTGAGCCCCCTTTTATAGTGCTCATATGGGCGCCTGTGACGTTGGGGGCGCCTAACACGTGCCCTTCGATGCACGAATCCTTATCTGCGGGCTCGGTCAGCGCTTATCCACCTCCACTTGGGTGCCTGAGCTGATGGGGCCGCCCGTGACCTCACGGGCGCCTGATCCAGCTTGGTCCAAAGGCTTCGCAGCTATGTTTTGGGTTTTGCCTTCACTATTGGGCGCCCGTATCCATACGGGCGCCTGAGCCCATTCGTGTGCCTGTGTCCATTCGGGTGCCTAGGCCTAGTGAAGTCCCTCACTTGCAGATGACCAGTCCTTTGACCCTGCAACTTAGGTTAGTCCCAAAACATAATGAACATTCGTTACAGCCGTAGCTGTCTTGGTTCTGACTTCGGGTCTCCCAAATGGAACCCTAGGTCGAACCGACGCCTACTGTTCCCTCGACGGGGAACGCGTCCTCACCTCCTCCTCTAAGGAGAGTTTACCTTTTGCCAACCGGCTCCTCCGGTTGGACTTTTGCCCAATCCACCTGACTAGGTCTTCGTGCCCAACTTTCGGGCAGGTCTTCTTGCCCAACTTCCGGTCAGGTGTTCGGTGCCCCGCCCCTTGCCAGGGCTTCTTGTCCAGTTCTTGACCAGGACTTCTTTGTCCGACTTCTGGTCAGGTCTTCTTGCCTAGTCCTTGACCAGGACTTCTTTGTCCAGCCCTTTGCCAGGACTTCTTGCCTAGTGTACCTACGACTTCTTCCTACACAATCAGTGAACAAGTTAGATCACAATAACATCTTAACTTCTGAACCCTTTGCCATTATCAAAACCCAGGTTTGACTTAGGTGCTGCCTGCACCAACAATCTCCTCCTTTTTGATTTATGGCAACACGGTTCAAAAAGTTAAGTTAATGAAGCAAGTAAATAAACAAGTATGTAATTTCCTCCCCCTGGAAGAAATTCTCCCCCTGAGTTTTTCAAAAATATGTGTGGTTTTTTAAAACATTTCTAAGTCCTTATCTATCATAAAATGAAAAGTTTTTCAGGTTTTCAACACTTAGAAAATTTTCAAAAGGGATTTTCAAGTTAGAAAAAATTTTCCAAAATATTTTCGAGTTGGGCACTTAAAAAATTTTCCAAAACATTTAGTTTTAGCACTTAGAAAATTTTCCAAAGTAATTTAGTTTTAGCACTTTAGAAAAATTTTCCAAAATAATTTTGAAGTTTTTAACACTTAGAAAAATTTTCCAAAATAATTTTGAAGTTTTTAACACTTAAAAAATTTTCCAAAATTAATTTTGAAGTTTTTAACACTTAGAAAAATTTTCTAAAATAATTTTGAAGTTTTTAACACTTAAAAAAATTTTCCTAAATAATTTTGAAGTTTTTAACACTTAGAAAATTTTCCAAAAGTAATTTTGAAGTTTTTAACACTTAGAAAAAATTTTCAAAATAATTTTGAAGTTTTTAACACTTAGAAAATTTTCAAAATAATTTTGAAGTTTTTAACACTTAGAAAATTTTCAAAATAATTTTGAAGTTAGAAAATTTTCAAGAAGAGTTTTGAATTAAGTACTTTTTAAAAAAGGAGAACTTTTTGAAAAAGGAGATAAAAGTTTTTGAAAAAAAATTTAATTTGGAAAATTATAAATTTTAAAACCTTCTTTTCTCTCCTTTCCAATCTCTCCCCCTTTGCCATATATCAAAAAAATATATAGCAAAAAATTGAGTAAAGAAAGTAAAAATGCTGTATTGAACCAATTCTAAGCATAAACTGGACCAAATCAATTTAGATTTTCTCTTCCGGGTCCTGTCTAACCCAGTTAGCTACTTACTAACTGTTATAAATAGTAGCTTTCGCTAGGGTTAGTCATGTTAAGTGATCTGATCAAGTTAGATTTTCGAGGCTTGACACTTAACCTGATTACTGTTCAATTAGTATTTATTGCCCCAATTACTGCAGATGCACTAACTTAAAGCATCTTGAATCAAGGCATAGACCTAAGCATCTCAACCCAGTCTAGGTTATCAATCAAAAGTACCCTAAGGTGCTTGTGAGATGCTGGCTTCTAGATCTATAGGTGCATGCAGTTCTAGGGTTAGGGCCTAAGCTAAGTCCATTTGCGAAAAAGCCCTAGTTTTGAAGGGGGTAAGTTTAAAAAAAACTAAGTCAGAAAATCATTTTAAATTTCAAGATAAAAATGATTTCTCAAATAATATCAGATAAGAAACAAATAGTTAAAAAAACAAGTAGAGCAGTCCTATTCTACTAAGCATAACCCTAACTGCCTTCTTAGTGAACTGAACTCAGACTCAGGTAATGGTTTGGTGAAGATATCAGCTAAGTTTAACTTTGAGTCTACATACTTAAGGACTATTTCACCCCTGCTACATGATCTCTTACGAAGTGATGTTTAACCTCTATATGTTTTGTTCTAAAGTATTGGATTGAGTTCTTAGTTAGATTAATTGAACTTATGTTATCAATGTAGACTTGGGTTTGGGTGTAATCAAGCTGGAAGTCCTTAAGAGTGTGCATCATCCATAGGAATTGTGCTACACACTCTCCTAAAGCAACATATTCTTCTTCGCTTGTAGATAGAGCTACGCAGTGTTGCTTTCTACTGCACCAACTGACTAGACTATTTCCTAAAAGTTGGCAGCTTCCACTTGTACTCTTTCTATCTAGTTTGCATCCAGCATAGTCAGAATCAGAGTATCCTGACAAGTCAAAAGTTGAGGTCCTAGGATACCAAATCCCTACATTTAGGGTGCCCTTAATATATCTAAGTATTTTTTTTAGGGCTGCTAAGTGTGTTTCTTTAGCACAGGTTTGGTATCTAGCAGACATTCCTACAAGGAATAGGATATTAGGTCTGCTAGCTGTAAGATAAAGTAGACTTCCTATCATACTATGATATAGCTTAAGGTCTACTAGTTTACCTTCAGGGTCACTATCAATTTTTACATTTGTGGCCATAGGGGTACTTATGCTTTTGGAGTTATCCATTTTAAATTTCTTTATTAACTCCTTAGCATATTTGGATTGATGAACATAATTTCTATCCCTAGTTTGCTTAATTTGTAGTCCTAAAAAGAAGTTGAGCTTACCAACTAAGCTCATTTCAAATTCGTTTTAAATAATTTTTACAAATTCTTTTAAAAAGTTAGAGTTAGTGGATCCGAAGATTATGTCGTCAACATAGATTTGGGCAATGAAGATGTCTTTTTCTAAGGTTTTGACAAAAAGAGTTGAGTCAATTTGTCCTTGGTTGAATTCCTTAGAAATGAGGTAAGTTGATAGGCGTTCATATCATGCCCTAGGTGCTTGTTTTAATCCATAAAGTGTCTTATTAAGTTTGTAAACATAGTTGGGTTTTTCTAGGTCCTCAAAACCTGGGGGCTGTCCTACATAGACTTCTTTGATAAACCCATTCAGAAAGGCTGACTTAACATCCATTTGGTAAAGTTTAAATCCTTTATGGGCTGCAAAGGCTAACAACATTCTAATAGACTCAAGTTTGGCTACTGGGGCATAGGTTTCGTCATAGTCTAACCCTTCGACTTGATTGAATCCTTTAGCTACTAAGCGGGCTTTGTTACTGACTATTTTCCCTTGGTCATTTAGTTTGTTCCTAAATACCCACTTAGTATCTATGATAGATTTGATCTCAGGTTTAGGTACTAGTTCCCAGACTTGGTTTCTTTCAAATTGGGCTATCTCCTCTTGCATTGTTATGATCCAATCAGGATCAGGTAAGACTTTCTCTATAGTCTGAGGTTCAATTTTCGAAATCAGTGCGTTCTGACTAAGATTTTTATAGGAAGACCTAGTTCTGACTCCTAAGATTGGATCACCCACAATTTGATCCATTGGGTGACTGAGTCTGGGTTTCTTGGTTCTTCTAGAACTTTGTTCAGCTCAGGTCCGGCTGCATGGTTCGGTTCAGTATTTGGTTCAATTACTTGGGTTGGTTCAATTATTGATTCAATTGACTCAGTAGTTGGTTCAATAGTCAGTTCATTTAGAGGTCAACTAGTGGTTCAATTGATGGTTCAATAATTTGTTCATTTTACTCTTGATCAAAATTTGATGGGTTCAGATTTTGATTATCAGGTTTTGGATTGTTTCCTCATCAAAGATTAAATTAGTTGTTTCTTCAATTTTATTAGTTTGTCTATTGTAGACCCTATAGGCCCTACTTGTTGTTGAATATCCTAAGAATATTCCAGGGGTTGACTTAGACTGGAATTTTCATAGGTAGTCCTTGGTGTTTAGGATATGGAGTTTGCACCCAAAGACCCTTAGGTAGTGTAGGTTTGGAAGTCTATGGTAATATAGTTCATAAGGAGTTTTATTATGTCGTTTGTTAATTAGGACCCTATTTTGAATATAGCAAGCCGTACTAATTGCTTCTGCCCAAAATTGGTTAGCTAGGTTGAATTCATTGAGCATAGTCCTAGCGACATCCTGTACGGTTCTATTCTTCCTTTCTACTATCTTCTGAGTCTGAGTCTGAGTCAGACTCGGGTGCAAGTTGAGGCTTTTTCTTGGTTATCTTTCCTTGGGGTTTACCCGCAAGAAAAGCAATACCTTTCTCGGCCAAAGTGCAGTTAGTCTGTTCATGTAATTCTAATTCTAAAAATAATTCATCTAATTTTATTTTAGAAAGATTCCTAGAAACCTTGTAAGCATCTACCATAGATGCCCACAGAGTATTTCTTGGGAAAGCATTTAAGGTATACCTGATAAGGTCACAATTTTCTACCTTGTGACCGATTGTGTGCAAGTCGTTCATCAGCTCCTGGATTCTGGTGTGGAGCTGTGTTGCTGATTCACCTTCATTCATTTTTATGGTATAGAGTCTGTTCAGCAACAGATCCCTTTTGCTGATTCTGGTGTCGGAGGTGCCTTCATGCAGTTCAATTAGTTTGCTCCAGAGTTCTTTAGCACTGTTGAAGGGTCCCACCCGGTTCAGTTCTTCCTTGGTTAATCCGTATTGCAGTGTCTGGGTTGCCTTTGCATCAGCCTCGATCTTTTCTTCAGCGAGGCGTCCCATTCTGAGTAGTGTTGTGCCACTCCTTCAGCGTTCTTGGGGATTTAAAGGCCAGATTGGATGATAATCCACATATCCACCTGAGTTTTCAGGTGGACTTCCATCCGACCCTTCCAGTAGGAGAAATCTTCTCCACTAAAGAGTGGTGGTCTGGCTGTGCTGAAACCCTCTTGCATGGCCATAATAATAATTCTGAAAAACAAAAACAAAGAAACTCTGTCCCAAGACTTGGTCTTGGATTAGTAGTGCGGGAAAAAAAATTAATCGAAATGAAAGCGATCGAGTGGTGTTGCACCAACCTCGATTAACGAGAAAAAATTTGAAAAAGAAATTAAAATTTTCATAAAATCCCAAAAACAAACTCTCAAATTGGTGGTTGCACCAAATTTGAGCCACCCGCTCTGATACCACTTGTTGGATCGAAGAAAACGATAGGGGGGGTGAATATCGTTATCAAAAATTTTCGAACAGGTAAAGAATATACGCAGTGGAAAGAAATAACGTACACAAGAACACTGTTGGGACCGGGTGCATGTCGACAGGGATACGAGTTCGTAAAATTTAAAATTTTTACGTGCAGCGGAAGAGTTTGCATAAAATAATTTCCTAAATTATTTTAACTTCGTATCTAGCATGCAATCTTATGGTGTGTTGACATAATCATAAAATAAACTTTGCGGAAAAGTAAACTAATTTACTAAATACCTCTCGTAACTCGAAGTAAGGGACGAGATCCAACCGTAGCGTCCCTTGGAAGCTCCGCCTCTATTCGCGTCCACGCCGAGTTCTCTTCGGGATGACTTTACAAAGTCACGAGTTTTGTGCCGACGAGAACTACTAGATTCTCGGAAGGCACAACTAGAAGAATAAGAGAAATAATGGAAAAACTAACCAACAAAGTAACAGAATCAAATTCCGAGAAGAGAGGAGTCGCTATCCGCTTCTTCTTCTTCGTCTTCGAGTTCTCCTCCTTCTTCAAAGCTCACGGCAAACACCCTTGTTGGTGTTGTGGTTGGGCGCCGGCCCTAGAGAGGCTAGGGTGCGCCGGCCCTAAGGGAGGAAGAAGAGGAGGAGGAGAGGAGATTAAGAGAAAGAGAGAGGGAGTAATTAATCTCTTAATTAGTTAGGAATAAGGGCTAGCCTTTGGTTCCTTTATATAGTAGCAACTCCTTTGCTAAGTCTCCCTCTAAACCGAATTAACGGAATTAGTTATAAGAAATTTATCTTATAAATTTTCTTATTAATTATTCCGTTTAAACCGAGTCTTTATTATAAACCAATTTATAATAAAACTAATTCTTTTTCTCTTTAAATTATGGAATAAATTTTTATAAGAAATTTATAAACTTTCTTATTATGGAAAAAATCAATTCATAATTGATTTTATAAAATTAAAATAAACCAATTCATGGATTATTTTAATCTTCCATAAAAGAATAAATTTCTACAAATTTTATTTATATAAATTTCTCTATACAAATTTATTTATCCATAATTTATAAAATAAATCACACTAGATTTATTTTATTAATTAAACCAATTAAATTGGTTTTTCTCCTCTTATTTGGCCGGCCACCAAAGAGGGTTTAACACCCTCTTTGGCCGGCCAAAACCAACCCATAAACCGCGAATTAAACTCATTTAATTCGCCCAAAAAGCCTTCAAAAGACTTAGCCATTTTTGGCTTCCATTGCGCCTCTGACTAACTCAGATTCGACTTGTTTCTCTTGATCGGAAAATCCAATTTTCAACTCGTTTTAAATCCCTCGGATTACTCGTATTGCGTGTGACTAAATAGGCTTTCGATTTATGTTGGCCGTCTATAATTAACCCATTAATTATAGAACGATCATGAGTGGCACCTAGTAGTACATCATGATCCCCAATTAATCGAAAGATCAACGGTTTGACCTCAGAAGAAATTATTCTGAAACCCTTCAGCAGCTCTAATGAATCGTGCCTCATTCCCTTCACCACCTTATACCCACTTGGTTCAGGACACGGTCTATGGTGTCAGTCCCCACTAGGCTGACTACGTCACACCTAGCCCAAGTAGTGTCTTCCTCGTCCTTTGGATTTCTAATTACTCTCATGTATTTAAGAGACTCGCACTCTTAACATGATATGCTCTGGCCAGAGGCTTTGAGTAACAATCCGACGATAGGCCTGGGTATACATCTCCTCGCAAGGAGTGGTGAATCCTTTGTAGGCTGTTCAAACATCTTCGGGCACTTCGGCTTATACCCGATCATCCTGGGTCCACACCTCCTTGGAGATGCTTGCTTAAGATGTCAAAGTATAAGTCTCCATGACCAAGATGACTTGAACACCGCAAGTCAAAGGAACATCGCACTTAAGCCGCAGTAAGATCTTCATTGACATATCTACATGTAGATTCCCATATGAAGTCTTACAGCTAGTCACTCCAATGA
Organism: Boesenbergia rotunda; assembly: GCA_024364735.1. Lineage (NCBI taxonomy): Eukaryota > Viridiplantae > Streptophyta > Magnoliopsida > Zingiberales > Zingiberaceae > Boesenbergia > Boesenbergia rotunda. The sequence goes on along the minus strand of JAGFNQ010004751.1, from coordinate 122,563 downwards.
ACTAGTTCCCTTAACTAGCATCCATGTTTATCTCCGGACATCCCAATGTCACCAGCTAGTGAGAATCAGCTGATTAGAGAATAACCCATGCTAGTCTCAACAGAATTGATAGTGTCCGTTTTTATCAATTCATCGACTAGGGATAATTTCAATACTTCACAATTGCACATTAGAGATAATCACTAGTTGTGATCCCATCACAAATTCTCTTATGCTGTGAGTTGTATTGCGGACATTCAGTAGATGAGTTTAAGATCCCAATCAAATACACAAAACATGTATACTCAAATAGTGAATTATCATTTATTAAAATAAATGTTTACATCATAAGGCGATTGCCTTAGGACACTTCTCTCATATCACTAACAAACTCCCACTTGGCCTAATGCCAATCGCTACGGTATCCAATACCACAGGCTCTAACATGACCCTCAAACTTGTTTTGAGGCAAGGCCTTAGTTAAAGGATCCGCTATATTCCTTTCAGTGGGAACTCTCTCAATTTGTATGTCATTCCTACTTATAATCTCTCTGATCAGATGATAGCGTCGAAGCACGTGTTTGGATCGCTGATGAGACCTTGGTTCCTTCGCTTGTGCAATAGCTCCATTGTTGTCGCAGTATACCGGCACTGCTTCATCAATGGTTGGAACCACGCCAAGTTCGGAGACAAACTTCTTGATCCAGACTGCTTCCTTTGCTGCTTCCGAAGCTGCGATATATTCCGCTTCCGTGGTAGAATCCGCTACGGTGTCTTGTTTGGAACTCTTCCAACTTACTGCGCCTCCATTCAAAGTAAATACGTATCCAGACTGCGATTTGGAGTCATCCTTATCTGTCTGGAAACTGGCATCTGTATACCCACGTATTATCAAATCTCCTTCTCCATATATTAGAAATACATCCTTAGTTCTTCTTAAGTACTTAAGGATTGTCTTAACAGCCGCCCAATGATCCATTCCTGGATCAGATTGGTATCTGCTCGTGACGCTCAGAGCATACGATACATCGGGCCTAGTACATAACATAGCATACATGATAGATCCTATTGCGGATGCATAGGGAATCTTATTCATGCTAATCCTCTCGTCTTCTGTGCGCGGACACATAGACTTCGAAAGGTTGATCCCATGCCTGATGGGAAGGTAACCTTTCTTGGATTCCGACATGCTAAACCTTTTTAGCACTCGGTCTATATATGTAGACTGCGAAAGACCAAGCAACCGTTTTGATCTATCTCTATAGATTCTAATCCCAAGGATATAGGTTGCTTCTCCCAGGTCTTTCATGGAGAAAGTTTTGGACAACCAAATCTTAACTGTCTGTAAAACTGATATATCGTTTCCTATAAGTAAGATGTCATCGACATATAATACTAGGAATACGACTGCACTCCCACTAACCTTCTTGTACACACAAGGTTCGTCAGGATTTTGTGAGAAATCAAACTCTTTGATTGTCTCATCAAAACGGATGTTCCAGCTCCTAGATGCTTGCTTTAGTCCATATATGGATCGTCGAAGCTTGCATACCTTGGTTTTATCAACCGATGTGAAACCTTCAGGTTGTATCATGTATACATCCTCAAGTAGGTTTCCATTAAGGAAAGCTGTTTTCACATCCATTTGCCATATCTCATAATCATAATGAGCTGCTATGGCTAGGAGCATCCGAATGGATTTAAGCATAGCTACTGGCGAATAGGTTTCGTCATAATCAATTCCTTGTTTTTGACGATATCCTTTTGCCACTAATCTAGCCTTAAGGTAACAACATTACCTTCCATGTCGGTTTTCTTCTTGAAAACCCACTTGCACCCTATGGGTTTAATCCCTTCAGGTGGGTTAACCAAGTCCCATACTTGATTTTCATACATGGAATCCATTTCCGACTTCATGGCCTCAAGCCATTTGTCCCTTTCTGAATTTTTCAGAACATCTTCATAACTGATAGGTTCGTCATCGCCAATGAGCAACACGTCGTTCGATTCACTTACGAGAAATCCGTATCTCTCTGGAATGTTGCGTGTCCTATCAGACCTACGAAGAGGTGGTGTAGTTTTAGGTTCAACTGATAGCTCATCACTATGAATTATCGGTTGTGGGCCTAGACTAGGTGTCTCTGTGATGTCTATTGGAGTTTCTTGAACTTCATCAAGTTCAATCCCACTCCCACTGTTTTCTTGTAAAAGAAACTCTTTCTCTAGAAATACAGCATGCCTTGAAACAAACACCTTTTGTTCCAAGGGATGATAGAATTGGTAACCCTTCGTTTCCTTAGGGTATCCAATAAATAGACATTTATCAGACTTAGCATCCAATTTGTCTGATACAACCCGCTTCACATAAGCAGGACAACCCCATATCTTAAGGTGAGTTAAGTGAGGTTTCTTCTATTCCAAATCTCATATGGAGTAGTAGAGACTACCTTGGTCGGGACTCTGTTTAGCAAGTAAACAGCTGTCTTAAGTGCATAGCCCCAAAAGGATTTTGGAAGAGTTGCATGATTCATCATAGACCTAACCATGTCCATCAAGGTTCGGTTGCGCCTCTCAGATACACCATTATGCTGTGGTGTATACGGCGGAGTCCATTGGGACAATATCCCATTGTCCCTTAGATAATCTTGAAACTCTTGACTTAAGTATTCACCACCTCGATCGGATCGAAGTATCTTAATACTTTTGCCAAGCTGTTTCTCTACTTCATTTCTGAACTCTTTGAATTTCTCAAAGGCTTCAGATTTGTGTTTCATCAAGAACACATACCCGAATCGTGAGTGATCATCGATGAAGGTGATGAAGTAGCTATAGCCTCCTTGTGAAAGAGTTGACATTGGTCCACATACATCGGTATGTATTAGACCAAGCAATTCTCCCACTGGATTACCTTTTCCGGGAAAGGGTAATTTGGTCATCTTGCCTTTTAAGCATGATTCGCATGTATCAAATGAACCGGGTTCAAATGATTCCAAAATTCCACATCGGTGTAATTCGGTCATGCGTTTCTTACTTATATGGCCAAGACGACAGTGCCACGTGTAGGAGTCTATTTGATTATCTATTCGAGCACGTTTGTTGCTTACTTCGATATTGAAAACGTCACTGGATAAATCTAACGTGTAGATGCCATTGCACAAAGTTCCATTCCCATAAAGAACGCCATTTAAAGTTATGTAACAACAATTGTTACTGAAAGTTAAATGATAACCTTTTCATTCAAACATGAAATAGATACAATGTTCTTTATTAATGAAGGAACAAATAACAATTATCCAATTCTAAGACACGTCCAGTTGGGAGCTTTAGCAAATATGTTCCGATGGCAATAGCAGCAATCCTTGCTCCATTTCCAACCCGCAAATTCGCTTCTCCCTTGACGAGCCTTCTTCTATTCCTTAGCCCCTGTATGTCATTACATATATGTGAGCTACACCCAGTATCAAGTACCCAGGTATCTGAGGAAATAGAGTGACATTCAATAACGAAGATACCTGAAGAGGATGGGGCATCGGATGCCTTCTTCTTCACGGACTCAAGATAAATCTTGCAGTTTCTTCGCCAGTGACCTTCCTTGCCACAGTGATGGCAAGTTCCTTTTGGTTTCTTTTCAGTTTTCTTGGCCTTTTTCTTCTTCCCTTTGTTCTGTTCTTTGGCCTTCCTCTTAGAACCTTTCTTCGAGGAACCAACTAACAGTACTGCTTTTTGATCTGGCTTTACAGAAGGCTCCATAGTCTTCAGCATGTTGATCAACTCAGGAATGGTAGTCTCCAGTTTGTTCATCCGATAGTTCATCACAAATTGTGAACAACTCTTGGACAAACAACTCAGAATTAAGTCAATACTTAGTTCATGATCCATTGCAAAACCGAGTGCGCTCAGTCGCTCAATGTACCCCAACATCTTTAACACAAACTGCGAGGCAGAAGTGCCTTCCTGCATCTTAGTGGTGAAGAGGAGTCTGGAGACTTCGAACCTTTCGGATCTCGCCTGCTCTTCAAACAACTCATGAAGATGGAAGATGATGGTATTAGCATCCATATGCTCATGCTGCTTTTGCAACTCAGGTACCATGAGGCTAGCATGATGCAACTCGCAAGTTCAGAATCGGTCACATGTTTCTGATAGGCCAACAATTGGTCTGGAGTTGCATTCTCTGGAGGATGGGTGGGAAGTTGTTCTTCAAGGACATAAGCAAGCTTCTCTGCCTTGAGGACTATCCTCAGGTTTCGAAGCCAGTCCATGTAGTTCGGCCCAGTCAGTTTATTTGTGTCCAAAATGGAACGCAAGTTCAGAGAAGACATGATCGAGTGATTATCCTAGAAATACAAATTGAGATTATGTGAGAAGATTTATTAATGAATGTATCAACATACATAAATAAAATCCTATTTATTTTTCAAATTGAATAACCCTTATTATCAATTCGGGAGATCGTAGGAACATCTCCAAATAGGTTGATATCCAACCATAGATAAGAATCACCATGGCTGTGGCCATCAAGTTTTCCTTAGCTATGAAGGTAGGTAGTTATACCGATTACATATCACATATATGTAACTATCACGTTATGCTATCAACTAATTGAATGTTTGCATAAATCATTGGGTTGTTAACTCATTAACAAGTATGCATCATATACATAGCACCCAATTGCACCTCTCTTCACATCGACCTTGGCTGTGGCACAACAAATCGATGCTCCAAGCTTAAGGCTGACCCATTAATCAAGAAATAGTTTTAACATGGTTGGAGCTCATTCAACCGTTTAGTCAGGCTTGGATGTGTCCAACAACCAAAACTAAGGATTGACCTCTGACTCCAACTATATTATTCATAAACTAATCCCATGGTTTGAACATGTTAAGGTTCAAGTTGGGCATGGATGTGTCCATCAACCCAAACGAGAAACAAAACTCCGATTCTAACCATATTAATGGAAGGTGTTGGCCTTAATATTTTGTAAGGGGTTTTGGTCTCATCTTTTCCTTTTAATGCACATTCATGACATATGTCATGACTAATGATTTCCTTAATAAAGTATGTATGTGACTTAATTTATCAAGTCTCATGAAATGAATTAGGAACCAGATTTCCTTAATTCTAATTTCACACTTTATTAAAGGAATTGCTTTGGGAAACAATTTCCTAAATTGTCATAATTAATTTCGAAAATAATATGTTCAAGACTTTGATTTCTCTAAATCAAATCTTATTAAATTAAGAGACAAATCCCTTAATTCAACTACATATTATTTTCATGAAAATCTCATTTAAGAAAACTCTATAGGAAACCATTTTCCTAATTAATTTTGGAGACAACAATATGTAAGAGCATCACCTCTTAAAACATATTTTATTCATGGATTTGATTAATTACAACAAATCGTTTTCTAAGGGTGGCTCCCCGAGGCTCAGATACCCAAAGAAAAGTAAAGTGTTGTAAATCCAATTGGACGGCTCCCCGAGGCTCAATCCAAATCAAACATGACAATTTCAATTAAAATTGGGAAATTAAATTACAACATCTAACTTTAAATTGGACGGCTCCCCGAGGCTCAATCCAAAATAAAGAATTTTGTTGTCAATTTAAAAACCAATTCAAATTTAATTGTCAATTAACTGTCCATGAATTTGTCTAGACTTTCTTAAAAGAAAGTGCCCAAAATTGTGAGATTTCGAAAATAGGTTTTCAGAATAATTGTAAGTTTCTGGTACAAAGAAAACTTACATATTTCCAAAGTTGGAAAATTTCTAAAATAGAAAAATTTCCAAAATTAGAAAGTTTCCAAAGATGGGAAATTTTCACAATTATTATAAAAATTTAGAAACTAGAAAATTTCAAACGTTTGCGAAATTTCATGAGGATTTCCAAACTTTGAAATTCCTAATTCTAAAATTTATTATAATTTGAAAGTTTCCATAATTGGAAAAATTTTCCGAAATTGAGATCATGACAAAGTTTTCCACAAAACAATTATATGATTAAGTCGAACACTAACCGGCTCTGATACCACTGTTGGGACCGGGTGCATGTCGACAGGGATACGAGTTCGTAAAATTTAAAATTTTTACGTGCAGCGGAAGAGTTTGCATAAAATAATTTCCTAAATTATTTTAACTTCGTATCTAGCATGCAATCTTATGGTGTGTTGACATAATCATAAAATAAACTTTGCGGAAAAGTAAACTAATTTACTAAATACCTCTCGTAACTCGAAGTAAGGGACGAGATCCAACCGTAGCGTCCCTTGGAAGCTCCGCCTCTATTCGCGTCCACGCCGAGTTCTCTTCGGGATGACTTTACAAAGTCACGAGTTTTGTGCCGACGAGAACTACTAGATTCTCGGAAGGCACAACTAGAAGAATAAGAGAAATAATGGAAAAACTAACCAACAAAGTAACAGAATCAAATTCCGAGAAGAGAGGAGTCGCTATCCGCTTCTTCTTCTTCGTCTTCGAGTTCTCCTCCTTCTTCAAAGCTCACGGCAAACACCCTTGTTGGTGTTGTGGTTGGGCGCCGGCCCTAGAGAGGCTAGGGTGCGCCGGCCCTAAGGGAGGAAGAAGAGGAGGAGGAGAGGAGATTAAGAGAAAGAGAGAGGGAGTAATTAATCTCTTAATTAGTTAGGAATAAGGGCTAGCCTTTGGTTCCTTTATATAGTAGCAACTCCTTTGCTAAGTCTCCCTCTAAACCGAATTAACGGAATTAGTTATAAGAAATTTATCTTATAAATTTTCTTATTAATTATTCCGTTTAAACCGAGTCTTTATTATAAACCAATTTATAATAAAACTAATTCTTTTTCTCTTTAAATTATGGAATAAATTTTTATAAGAAATTTATAAACTTTCTTATTATGGAAAAATCAATTCATAATTGATTTTATAAAATTAAAATAAACCAATTCATGGATTATTTTAATCTTCCATAAAAGAATAAATTTCTACAAATTTTATTTATATAAATTTCTCTATACAAATTTATTTATCCATAATTTATAAAATAAATCACACTAGATTTATTTTATTAATTAAACCAATTAAATTGGTTTTTCTCCTCTTATTTGGCCGGCCACCAAAGAGGGTTTAACACCCTCTTTGGCCGGCCAAAACCAACCCAATAAACCGCGAATTAAACTCATTTAATTCGCCCAAAAAGCCTTCAAAAGACTTAGCCATTTTTGGCTTCCATTGCGCCTCTGACTAACTCAGATTTGACTTGTTTCTCTTGATCGGAAAATCCAATTTTCAACTCGTTTTAAATCCCTCGGATTACTCGTATTGCGTGTGACTAAATAGGCTTTCGATTTATGTTGGCCGCCTATAATTAACCCATTAATTATAGAACGATCATGAGTGGCACCTAGTAGTACATCATGATCCCCAATTAATCGAAAGATCAACGGTTTGACCTCAGAAGAAATTATTCTGAAACCCTTCAGCAGCTCTAATGAATCGTGCCTCATTCCCTTCACCACCTTATACCCACTTGGTTTAGGACACGGTCTATGGTGTCAGTCCCCACTAGGCTGACTACGTCACACCTAGCCCAAGTAGTGTCTTCCTCGTCCTTTGGATTTCTAATTACTCTCATGTATTTAAGAGACTCGCACTCTTAACATGATATGCTCTGGCCAGAGGCTTTGAGTAATAATCCAACGATAGGCCTGGGTATACATCTCCTCGCAAGGAGTGGTGAATCCTTTGTAGGCTGTTCAAACATCTTCGGGCACTTCGGCTTATACCCGATCATCCTGGGTCCACACCTCCTTAGAGATGCTTGCTTAAGATGTCAAAGTATAAGTCTCCATGACCAAGATGACTTGAACACCGCAAGTCAAAGGAACATCGCACTTAAGCCGCAGTAAGATCTTCATTGACATATCTACATGTAGATTCCCATATGAAGTCTTACAGCTAGTCACTCCAATGAACTAGTTCCCTTAACTAGCATCCATGTTTATCTCCGGACATCCCAATGTCACCAGCTAGTGAGAATCAGCTGATTAGAGAATAACCCATGCTAGTCTCAGCAGAATTGATAGTGTCCTGTTTTTATCAATTCATCGACTAGGGATAATTTCAATACTTCACAATTGCACATTAGAGATAATCACTAGTTGTGATCCCATCACAAATTCTCTTATGCTGTGAGTTGTATTGCGGACATTCAGTAGATGAGTTTAAGATCCCAATCAAATACACAAAACATGTATACTCAAATAGTGAATTATCATTTATTAAAATAAATGTTTACATCATAAGGTGATTGCCTTAGGACACTTCTCTCATATCACTAACAAACACAAGTCGATTTTTTACTTGGTTCGGAGTCGCGGTCGGCTCCTACTCCAAGGCCGACGATCCTTGACCATTTACTTTGGGCAATTCTATATTCGGAAAGATTATTACAGATTGATAGTACAGATATAGAATTTGAAAACTAAATCACAACACTTTCGTAAATAGAAACTTTACCAACGCCTGAGATGGATTGAATTTCGAAGCAGATGGTCGTCGTCGGCGCTGAAATCTCGAAATGGAACTTTGCCGGAGCATAGCGCGTGAGCGAAAGTGTTTGGAGCGTTGGAAAGAATGGATTTTGAAGCCTAGGGGGTGAGCCCCCTTTTATAGTGCTCATACGGGCGCCTATGACGTTGGGGATGCCTAACACGTGCCCTTCGATGCGCAAATCCTTATCCGTGGGCTTAGTAAGCGCTTATCCACCTCCACTTGGGCGCCTGAGCTGATGGGGGCGCCTGTGACCTCACGGGCGCCTGATCCTGCTTGGTCCAGAGGCTTCGCAGCTATATTTTGGGTTTTGGCTTCACTCTTGGGCGCCCTTATCCATACGGGCGCCTGTGTCCATTCGGGCGCCTAGGCCCAGTGAAGTCCCTCACTTGCAGACGACCAGTCTTTCGACCCTGCAACTTAGGTTAGTCCCAAAACATAATGAACATTCGTTACAGTCGTAGCTGTCTTGGTTCTGACTTCGGGTCTTCCAAATGGAACCCTAGGTCGAACCGACGCCTACTGTTTCCTCGACGAGGAACGCGTCCTCACCTACTCCTCTCAGGAGAGTTTACCTTTTGCCAATCAGCTCCTCCGGTTAGACTTTTGCCCAATCCACCTGACCAGGTCTTCGTGCCCAACTTCCGGTCAGGTCTTCTTGCCTAACTTCCGGTCAGGTCTTCGGTGCCCAGCCCCTTGCCAGGACTTCTTACCCAGTCCTCGACCAGGACTTCTTTGCCCGACTTCCGGTCAAGTCTTCTTGCCTAGTCCTTGACCATGACTTCTTTGCCCAACCCTTTGCCAGGACTTCTTGCCTAGTGTACCTAGGACTTCTTCCTGCACACTCAATGAACAAGTTAGATCACAATAACATCTTAACTTTTGAACCCTTTGCCATTATCAAAATCCAGTTTGACTTAGGTGCTACCTGCACCAACAACATATGCCCCTGTAGCTAGATTAGAGTCCATTAGAATTCTACTAGCCTATGCCGCTCACATGGGTTTCACACTTCACCAAATAGATGTGAAATCGGCATTCCTTAATGGGGTCATTAAGGAAGAGGTGTATGTTGAACAACCCCCCGGGTTTGAAAACCCAAATTACCCTAGATATGTCTACAAATTAAGAAAAGCCTTGTATGGATTGAAACTAGTACCCCGGGCTTGGTATGAAAGGCTTTCATCATTCTTAGTGTCCAAGGGTTTTAGGAGAGGAATAATTGACCCAATTTTATTCCTAAAATCTAAGGATAAAAACATATTTGTGGCCCAAGTTTATGTAGATGATATCATCTTTGGGTCCACAAATAGTGAATTCCTCCATGAATTTATTAAGTGTATGGAAAATGAATTTGAGATGAGTCTTGTAGGTGAATTGACTTTCTTCTTAGGTCTACAAGTTAAGCAAACAAATGAAGGGACTCATGTGTATCAAACTAAATATGCTAGGGAAATGCTAAAGAAATTTGGACTAGAAAATGCTAAGGTAGCATCTACCCCTATAGGAACAAATGTCAAAATGGATAGTGATGTTGAAGGAAAAATAGTAGACTCAAAACAATATAGGAGCATGATTGGTAGTCTATTGTACCTAACCGCTAGTAGACCCAATATACTATTTGGGGTAGGTATGTGTGCAAGGTACCAATCATGTGCCAAAGAGTCTCATTTAGTGGTAGTAAAGAGGATCCTGTGGTACGTTAAAGGTACTCTTAATGTCGGGCTTTGGTATCCTAGAACCCCAAATGTTGATCTTTTTGGATACACTGACTCGACTATGCGGGATGTAAACTAGAGTACTAGTGGAGGATGTCAATTCCTTGGGTCATCTTTAGTTAGTTGGAGTAGTAGGAAACAACCATGTGTTGCCCTATCAACAACGGAAGCTGAATATGTGGCAATGGGTGGTTGTGTGTCCCAACTACTTTGGATCATGTACACCTTAGAGGATTACGAGTTACATTACTCCAAGGTCAAGGTTTTGTGTGATAATGTAAGTACAATTAACTTGACTAAAAATATGATTCACCATTCTAGAACAAAACACATTGAAGTGAAGCATCACTTCATTATGGATCATGTGGCAAGGGGAGACATAGAATTACACTATGTTGAGTCAAAGTCAAACCTTGCCGACATTTTTACCAAGCCTCTTCCCGAATCGGAGTTCACATCCTTAAGAAGAGGCCTTGGTATGTGTTTTGTAGAAGTATAGGATGAACTTCGGAGCAATACAATAGGAAGGTGGTGCTTGATCCATTAGGATGATACAAATGATTCACTTGTGCTTGTGGCATAGTGTTGGGTCATTAGATGTATCAAATTATGAAAAATAGACCAACTATGGGGAAAACAAGTGTTTAATTAATTGACATCTTGCCCAAAGATCATAGTTGGACATTTTAAAACATTTGAAAATCATTTTGTGCTTTATATGTTTTGCCATAAGCTTGGAAGTTGTATGAGTCCATAATTAGTTTGAAAACATGATACAAAATTAGTGGTTTTCAAGAAATTAGAACTTTGGTCAAAAGTCAAGCATGTTTAAAATTTTTTATGAACTGATATTTTTCCTTGATAGAGTATATCATATTAAACATGCTTGCAAATTTTTATAATTTTTGAAATTTTCTAGAATTTTTGGGGAGTTTCTGAAATTCGGCTCAGAAACTAAGAAATCTTACTGACAGAGTATCAGTCGACTGGCACGGCTGATTTCAGATTCTGAGATTTTTTTTCAGAAATGCAAACTTCTCTCTTTTGGTGCCATGGGTAGAAATGCAAACTTCTCTCTTTTGGTGCCATGGGTTGGTATTGCTGTGGGCAATCATTTTGATGGTGTCAAAGGGGGAGAATGGGTGGTTTAAGTTAGGTTTGTAACTTAACCTTGATTAACTTTGGTTTGTGAAAATTGAAAATGGAGAAGGCATAGGTTAAGGGGGAGGTTATCTCTTGTTTTTCTTACTATGTTTTGTTTTCAATTACTATTGTTGGCTGGTATTTTCTCCCTAACTTAAACATATTGCCACACATCAAAAAGGGGGAGATTGTTGAGGCAATCGACCCAAGGATGATCGGGAAGATCATGGTTTTGATGTGTGTGTGCCAATATGTTTAAGGATAGGGTGTTATCTTGTTATTTGATATGTGTGATTGAGTTTATAGGACTTGGAGAATCACACATGGAGGGCATATCCGAGGGACAAGAGCCGAGGGAGGAGGACTCCAAGGGCAAGCCGGGAAGTGGACTTCAAGGGCACACGTGAAGGGTGGCATGGAGGCAAGCCAAGGGAAGGCTTGTGTGCACATCCGAGGGGCGATAGCCGGAGGAAGAAGACTTCAAGGGGCAAGCCAAGGGAGTATACCTAAAGGCACACGTGAAGGAGAGTGTTCGGAGTGAGAGTGAGTGAGTGTAGAGGCTGGGCAGTCGGCTGGTAGAAAGACAGTCGACTGCCAAAACTCACAGAAGGTTTCAGACCTAAGACCAGTCGACTGCTCCAGGAGCAGTCGACTAGTAACCCCGAAAACTAGTTGTTGGCTAGCCATTGGCTAGCATTTAAGGCTAACCAGTCGACTGCCAATGGGGCAGTCGACTAGTGTCGAGCTGGACAACTTGTGGAGTTGTTCTTTACTCTTATAAAAAGGGGACTTTTTGGCACAAGCAAGGTACAGCTTTTTACTGTACCAAAGTGTTGCTAGTGCCCCAAGTGATCAGTTCTTCCTCTAGTTTTATTTTCCATCTTGTAAAGAGGAAGAAGACAACCTTGTAAAGGTTTTCTCCACCTTGAAGGAGGCTTTTCATAGTGGAGGTGGTGTACTCGTGTGGATCCTTGGATTAGTCACCTTTCGGGGTGGATACCAAGTAAATTCCACTTGTTAGCATTGAATCTCTTATTTTCATTATATTTTTGTATTGTGCTAACCCTCTTGTAGAGAGAATTCGAGAAAAGTGCTATTCACCCCCCCCCCTCTAGCAACATCAACGATCTTATAGGCACCGCACACCGAGAGGGAGAGAGAGAGAAGAGGAGAGGAGAAACTTAAGGTTTTCTAGTGTCGAAAAATTAGATCCTTGGTTTCATGCCACCATGGGGTATATATAGGGCTACGATAGGGACCATGAGGAGGAGTTGGGTCTTGGCCCGCTAATGGATCCAAATCCGATCCATTAATGAAGATCCATTCCACTAAAGGATCTCCATTGAACTTCCTCACCAACCCCCATATTTTCATATGGGCTCTACCTATTATGAGTACATCCATCTCCTTGTGTTTAAGATATCGAATGCCCGTCGATTAATTTAAATTATTGACAATTTTAATTAATCAACTTCTAACTCCTTGACTAGTACCACTCAACTTTATCATCATGTTGGATCAAATCCACCTGTAGGGTTTAACATGGTGAACCTTATGAGCTCATCAAGGGGGCATCATCATCCCGACTCACCTGGTCACGAATTTCGTCAATAATCAATGACACACCATGTAATTAATATTTTTTCCTAACTTACCGGGTCTATTAATTTAGCAGAATAAATCTCGCTCATTGATAAATCAAGGAAATAAAATACTAAATACACGTGCCCGTTATTATTTCGGGATTTAGAGATTGTACTCCATAATAATCCGAGGTTCGATCCAATTATTAAGTCAGTACAAATTAGATCACCTCTATTTTGGTCATGCTCAATGCACACAAAGCACACTAGTGTAATTCTATGGTTAAGACAGACCACACCTAATTACACTACAACCATCCCGATGGTTTATCCAACTTCATCTCGGTTGTGAGCCTCTACTTATACTCTGAAAGGGACTGATAACATAATCTTCTGTGTGTCACCACACACCATGTTATCTACAATGCAAAGTATCAGATAGTTATGCATATACTAATATAAATATGCATCAGTGTTGTTGTGATTCTCTTTCAAAATTTGGATGTCCATACAGAAAAGGCAAGGCTTTTAGTACATCCTAACAGGTCCAGTTTGCGGATATGTTTGCATCTAAACCGGCTGACGTGGCAGGCGCCCCATAGCAACATAGGCGCCCTGGACGCTAGTATAAAAGGGGATTCACCCCTGCTTCCAAACAAGATTTCTCTCAACTCAAGCACTCAAACGTCAGTTCATTTCCTCCATGCTCGAGTTCCAAGCGTCAACAACGCTCAAGATTGACGACCTGCTGCTCCGTTCTTCAAATTTCTTTCCGATCGTCAGTATAATTGCAAGTTGTTTTCAATTCTATATTCGTAAATTAAAATCTTGTAATACCTTTTTCAAAATATAGATTTGCCCAACGAAAACAGTCAAGAACCATGGGCCATGGAGTAGGAGCCGTTACAGACTCCGAACCAAGTAAAAATAAAAGGAGTTAGCATTGCTGTAATTTCCGCTACGCATTATTCTTACTTATTCGAATTTATTTTTATCGATATTCACCCCCCTCTATTGATTCTAAATGATCCCATAGTCAAGATCCTCAATGCCTGGGGATTGTCCTACAACAACTTCCTCTTTTATAAAACCATTCAAGAAGGCAGACTTAACATCCATTTGGTATAATTTGAATCCCCTATAAGCTACAAAGGCTAGTAGCATCCTAATTGACTCAAGTCTAGCTACAAGTGCATAGCTTTCATCATAGTCTAACCCCTCAACTTGACTAAATCCTTTAGCTACTAAGCGAGCTTTGTTTCTTACTATTTCACCTTGGTCGTTCAACTTATTCATAAATACCCACTTAGTGTCTATAATGGACTTACCTTTTGGTTTAGGTACTATGTCCCATACTTGGTTTCTATCAAATTGTGCTAATTCTTCTTGTATAAAAATGATCCAGTATGGGTCAGGTAAGACCTCTTCTATAGTTTTTGGTTCTATTTTTAAAATCAGAGCAACCTGACTTAGGTTTGTGGGGACTGGTGCTGTCGATAGAGGGGGGGTGAATGTCGACCGTAAAAACTTTTGCTGAAACCGTGGAAAACTCGTCTTTCAATTGTTCATTCTAATCAAAGAGTTAGTAGCACAGCGGAAAATAAAAAGGAACGAAAATGGAAAATAACTCAGAATGCACACGGGATTTTTTACTTGGTTCCCAACCCCCTAAGGTCAGTACGTCCAAAAGCACGGGAAATATCGGTCCACTAATGGTCTCCTTTTCGGACTATCCAGAGGCGGAGAAACCCGTCTTACAGTACAAGATTTACAATCAAATATATAAAAGAAATTAAATGCGGAAAGTAAATCAAACCAAGCAAAAGAGTCGAAGACTCGGCCGATCTGGAACTTCGAAGTGTCGCGCACTTCCTACCGGAGCTTCCTTGGTAGCAGAGCTTCGTCATTAACGCTTTCTTCCATTCGGAATGCTCAGAATGATCTTGGAATTGTTGTTCTGAGTTGAGCGGTTGAAGCCCCTTTTATAGCCCTTTTACTGGGCGCCCGTGTTGAAGGAGGCACCTCGATTGCCTTGGTCAAACTTCATCCTCGCGCCAAACTCATAGCAGCGGATAAGGCTTTCATCCAAGGTGCCCTAGACCTCCAGGGCACCTGAATGACTCAGGCGCCTGGGTTATTGAGGCGCCTGGTTCATTGGGGCACCCTGGTTAATGGCGGCGCCTAGTAGCCTGTTTTCCAACCCTGTTGTGTGTTTGTTTGCTTGCTTTGTCTTCAATTTTAGGTACCTGCAAGGTACATAAATACAAGGCAAACACATGTATATCCTTAGCCCTAAGGGTTTTGTTCTGACTTCAAATTTCAGCGAAACCCTAGGTCGAACCGACGCCTATGTTCCCATCCCGGGGAACGCGCCTTTCACCTACTCCTCTCAGGAGACGGTTGCCACCCGGCCCATCCGATTGGACTTTTGCCCAGCTTTACTCACCAGGACGTTTTCCCAATCTCATGACCAGGACTTATTGTCTAATTCCACGAATCAGGACTCGGTGCCTAGCCCTCGGCCAGGACTTATTGCCCACTTCCATGAACCAGGACTTCCTGTCCAACCCTCGGTCAGGTCTTAGGTGCCCAGCCCTCGGCCAGGACTTAGTGCCCAATCCATGATCAGGACATAGTGTCCAATTCTTCGAACCAGGACTTATTGCCTAGGTTAACTAGGACTTTCTTTTACTTTGGTACTATGTTTTTTGACTAACCCTTCCTTATTCAATGTATCACTAACTTAAGCATATTGTCAAACATTGAAACATTTAGAGGAGGACATCACTGATGCATCTTGCACCAACAATCTCTCCCTTTTTGATGTTTGACAATATCTTAAGTTAGATTGGATTAAATGGCTAAGTTATAATCCTAGGGATAAAATGGAAAAGATTGATCTATGTTTTGAAAAAACATTTTGATCCTTTGGAAAAACATTTCTAACTTCAGCTCTCTATCCTTTGGGAGAAAAGATAAAATTTCTAACTTAAGCTCACTCTCCCCCTTTTTGAAAATACATTTTGATTTTCATTTTGATCCTTTGTTAAAAAAAAAAATCTAACTTAAGCGCACTCTCCCCCTTTGTCATACATCAGAAAATAACAACAATACTTGCACCAACAATGAAGAATTTTGAAAAAATTGTTTTTCCTTTTAAAAGTGGTTAGTATAAATTTTGAAAGAAACGATTTTCGAAACTCTTTATTTTGAAAGAGATTAAGTATTAGTAACACATTATAAAAAGAACCAAGTACTTAGATTGCACCTAAAATATGCACTTTAGAATTTTTGCACAAAAAATTTGTACTTTGGAAAATGTTGTGCACTTTTAGAAAAATATTAGTATTTTGAAAGAGATTTTGCACTTTTAAAACAATACTAGTACTTTTGAGAAATATTGAACTTTTTGAAAAAATATAAGTACTTTTGAAAAATATTATGCACTTTTTGAAAAAATCTAAATACTTTTGAAAAATATTATGCGCTTTTTAAAGGTGTTTGTAAAATATTAATACTTTGGAAAATATTATTTTGTACTTTTGAAAACATAATATTTTACTTGACTTGGTTTCTTTTCCAGTCTGACACAATCCTAGAAAAACTTGTTAACTATAAGGACATTTCCCTAAGTGTCTTGGAAATTCTCCAAACTCAAGTAAATATTATTTCTAAAAGTATTCCAAAAAAAATTTTCCGAAAGTGATAAAAATGATAGTATTTTGAAAGAAAAACTACTTATGTTTTCAAAAGGATTTTGAAAATATATTATTTTGAAATGTTTAATAATTCTTTTAATTAACCTCCCCCTAAACTCGACCCAGTCCTAGGAAGCTTGTTGACTACAAGTACTCCTCCTCTGAGTCTTTAGGATTTGGTTCAGACCAAAAGAAATATCTAATAATTTTAAAAAAATTGCCAGAAATTTTTTTTGAAAAATACTTGTCAGAAAGTTTTCTTTTGACTTAGACTCCCCCTAAATTTGACACATCCTAGGAGTCCTTGTAGATCATGAAGAAGATTTCCTCTGTGTCTTTAGGGTTTATTAAAATCAAAAGAACAGTTTTGAATGACATGTTGAGTATTGTCATTTTCAAGGATATAATTTCCGAACACACAATTTGGAATGATAGTAAATTTTTAAAGCACAGTTTTCAAAAAACATTTTGAAATGATTATAATTTTTCAAAGAGATAGTAATATAATAAAATTTTTGAACCAATATTTGAAAACCTTATTTTGAGATGATAATATATTTTTGAACCATAAGGTTTTTGAATAAAAAAACTTTTGAAAGAACAACACTCCCCCTGTACCCGACACCGTTTGACTTTATCTAAGTGCCTTAAGGGACTTTAGTGTTGACCTAAACGGCTTGTGTCTAATTGTGTAGGTTAAACAAATTTTTGGAAAAAAATATAATTTTGAAAACATATAATATATTAGCAATTAGACAAGCATGAAATCCATAAAAACATTATTATGTTAAATCACTATTTTGAAAATAGTTTTTTTTAGAAAAATATTCTAAGAATTTTGGAAAACAAATTTTGAAAAGCATTTTTCAATTTATTAGTCATTATCATCTCACCCATTTTAGATGTCTCAGTACAAGCAAGCATGGTTGCCTTATGGGTGTATTGTAAGATGCTTGAATAATTTTTCTTTGAATTTAAATTTAAGATTTAATTAAAACTTATGTTAGATTCAAATTTATCAAATAGTAAATTGAATTTGAGTTTCGATAATTGGCTTCCAGGTCTTGGCGAGGGACAGAGGCCTTCTTTGGTCATAACCTTATTAGAGCAACAACCCTTTCCTTGACAAAGCCTTTTATCGAAAGTTCATTTTCAAAATTACTTCTTGAAAAATTTTGGTCTAACTAGCTTAAGTTTTGGATCGGTAGCTTCAGCTAGTTCCACCAGACTAAACAGACCAAGTAGGGTATGCCTTACCTCACTTGACCTTATTAGAAGGGCTTCCCTAACGTACTATCATCTCACCTCCACCTAATACTAGGTTATTCAAGTTTTAATTAGTCTTTTTCCTATAACTGTTCTAAATCATGCATAAAATTAAACATGAATGACATGGCAGATATATCTATAGATATATATATATATCTATATATATATATATAATTGCAAATGCATGAGCATGACAGTTATGCATGAGTCAAACATTTCAAAACATGTTAATTAAGTTTCTAATAATGTATCAAATTCCCGATTTGATACATGTCGTGTGAACCCGCGAATATGCTAACCCACTTTGATATATTTAATTTTATTAAATTAATTGTTGCAGTTTGGGTAAGATTTTATTTAATTTGAGTTTAAGTTATTTAAGAATTAATTAGAATTAAATTGATTAAAAAAATAATTAATATTAAATTTATTTTAAAATAATTAAGATTTAATTAAGGTTAATTAAGAATTAATTAAGGATTAATTAGGATTAAATTAATTAAGGATTAATTAAAGTTAAATTGATTAAGGATTAATTAAAGTTAAATTGATTAAGGATTAATTAAAGTTAAATTGATTAAGGATTAATTAAAGTTAAATTAATTAAGGATTAATTAAAGTTAAATTAATTAAGAATTAATTAAAGTTAAATTAATTAAGGTTAAATTATTTATGGATTAATTAATGTTAAATTAATTAAGGATTAATTGAAGTTAAATTAATTAATGATTAATTGAAATTTTATTAATTATGGATTAAATTAAGTAAAACAATTAATTAAGATTTATTTAAGGTTGAAATAATTAAGGTAAAAATTGTTAAGAATTAATTTGATTTAGGTTTCAAAAGTTCTGGGTTAAGTAATAGTGGTGGGTTTAGCTCCATCATTGTCATTATTTCAAAAATGGCCGATTTATTGACTATTTCTTCTTTATTTAATTTTTCAAGTTTTTTTAATAATTCTGATTTGTTTGATTTTTTGTAAATTTTATTAACTATAGCCTTAATCCTAAAAAATTCACCTTCCTCCTCATCCTCATCATCATGATTATATCCTTCTATATCTTCATAATAGGTGGAGTAATTTTCAGGGCTACTAGTTAATGTTTCATAATTATCTTCAGGATTATCCAAAAAATTAATAATTAAATTATTATCTCAAAAGATTTCATCTCCACTATTTTCAGAAATATCATCATTATCCATAGAAATATTTTCAATAAAATTATCCTTATTCTCAGAAATATTTTCAATATTTTTAGACTTATTTTTAGAATTAATTTCTAAATTTTCAGGGTTAATTTCTGAATTTTCAGGGTTATCATTAAAATTTTCAGATCTAATTTCAGAATTATCATTAAAATTTTCAGATCTAATTTCAGATTATCATTAAAATTTTTAGATCTAATTTCAGGATTATCATTAAAATTTTCAGATCTAATATCAGAATTATTATTAAAATTTTCAGATCTAATTTTAGAATTATCATTAAAATTTTCAGATCTAATATTATCAGAATTTATTTTAGAAATTATTGAATTGACATTAAGGATTAAACAGTCAATTTCTGATATTTTAACATTATCTACATTTTGTAATTGGTCATGCAAAATATTGATTTGACTATTCACAAAGTTTAATTTTTCATAAAAATTATCTAAATTATCTACATAAGATAGTGCAGGAATTTAAAAATCTTTTCGAATGTAAATTTTTCGTACCTTTGCCGGACACTGATTCTTGTAGTGTCCGTACTTTTTGCATTTGAAGCATTTGATGTAACTTTTGTCCCACTGGACTCTGGGTGCTGGTACTTCCTTTGTCGTCGGTGGTGTAGACCGATTCTTACGACTAGAACACTTATTTTTATAGTGTCCTCTCTCCCTGCACTTGAAACATATAATATGAAATTTAAAAATTGACATTCTTAAAAGAAAATGTACCGGATTCACCCCTGGGTTCCCCCTCAACTCCTGGCGTCTTTGCTCCGTCGGCTGTTAGTCCGGTGAAGAGCAACATGGCTCTGATACCACTTGTGGGGACCGGTGCCGTCGATAGAGGGGGGTGAATATTGTTGGAACTTGGATGGCTAGAGAGGGGGGGTGAATGTAGCCAGACACCTGAAGTTTGACACTTATCGAAATTTCTGTGACTCAAAGGTTTAGTAGCACAGCGGAAGCTAAAGAAAACAGAGTATGCAGAAATAAAACCTAGGTAAGCACAAATGCAAAACGCAAACAAGAGGATTTACAAGGTTCGGGGATAACTTGCCCCTACTCCTTGGCTTGCCCTTAAGGTGGGCGATCCCTTGATCGTCGGCAGATCAAGCCCCGATGAACACCGGATAATAAGCAACCTCCTTCGCGGTGGAGTAACCTTTCCACAGCGTTTCAACAAGGATAAAGTTTTAAGCACAATGAAACAAAGAAGGATCTTACAGAGCACTTAGGACAGCAAGAACTCAGACAAACTTCTCCCGAGCTCTACTCAGCGCAGATCTCACGCAAGAATCCCCTTCTTCGTGTCTTCTTGCTGATGGACTCACCAAGCTTTCTGACTCTTCTTCCCAATGCTCAAGTAACAGATGGTTGCTTCAAAGATCATAGTTGCTTGCTCAAGATGATGGAACAACAGATCGCACAAGCACAAGCACAAACACAACGTGGAGAACTTCGTTGCTGAGACTTGTTCGCCACCAAGCCTTAAGTCCCAGCTCTCTGATCACCAGGTCACCACCATCTCACTGCAGCCTCCAGCTGCTCACCTGCAACACCCAGCCTACCACTGAGCTCTCCTGGACTCCCTGAGCTTCCCTCAGACTATCTTCAGTCAGCAGCTCCAGTCAGCAGCCAGCGCCCGTTGCAACCTGAGATGGCAAATGGACAAACCTACTCCAAGGAAAGGCCTCCATTGACTCTCCTTGAGTTTTTGAATCCATCCCTGTCACCTGCACACTCAATCAGAGGTTTAGAAAATGAAATTAAACTTATATCAGCAATAGCAGAGAAGATCAAAGTGACATTAGTAGCGTATCAGTGGAAGCAGGCGCGATCAGAGCTTCTGACAGCGCGTTTGAATTAAAGTGATCGGTCACAGGATCGATCAGGACTATCCCAGACCGATCAGGCTCCAACTTGATCGGTCCCCAGTGAGAAACATGGGATCGCAAGCTTGTATGATCGGTCACCAGATTGGTCACCAAACCGATCCGGAAATCAGCTTGCCACAATCCCGCTAGGAATTCACTGGCTGATCGGTCACCAGACCGATCAGGCTTCAGCCTGATCGATTAGGGTGAGAAACCTCGCGACAGTTGTTCGTTCAGTCTGATCGGTCACGGTTTCTCCCTGATCAATCACCAGACCGATCAGGAGCCGATCAGTAGGTTTGCCAAAAACCTACTGGATGCTCCCTGATCGGTCACCGGACTGATCAGGAGTAGAGCAGCAGGGGAACTCAACCCACTTGTGAGCTCCCTGATCGGTCACCAGACCGATCAGGAGCCGTTAAGTGAGTGAAACGCATACTCCCTGATCGGTCACCAGACCGATCAGTCATCGCTGGTTCGGTCACCAGACCGATCCCCGAAGGAGTACCGTGCCAACTTCCCTGATTAGTCACCAGACCGATCTAGGGGCTCCAACCTAGCCCTCCAAGCTAGGGTTTCATCCAACCTAGCCCTCCAAGCTAGGACCTGGCCCTCCAAGCCAGGACTTTTTCACCTAACCCTCCAAGTTGGGACTTTTCACCTAACCCTCCAAGTTAGAACTTTTCACCTAGCCCTCCAAGCTAGGACTTTTCACCCAATCCTCCAAGTTAGGACTTTTCCACACCTAGCCCTCCAAGCTAGGATTTTTCACACCTAACCCTCCAAGTTAGGACTTTTCCACACCTAGCCCTCCAAGCTAGGATTTTCCACACCTAACCCTCCAGGTTAGGACTTTTCCACACCTAGCCCTCCAAGCTAGGATTTTCCACACCTAACTCTCCAGGTTAGGACTTTTCCACACCTAGCCCTCCAAGTTAGGATTTTTCACACCTAACCCTCCAGGTTAGGACTTTTCCACACCTAGCCCTCCAAGCTAGGATTTTCCACACCTAACCCTCCAGGTTAGGATTTTAATCACTCCGTGCCTAATCCCCGATCAGGACTTAATCATAATTATAATCATCAACCTAAACTTAAAATCGGTGTCAACACCAAAACAACAATCAGGGTCAGACTGCATCAACAATCTCTCCCTTTTTGTTGTTTGACAACCTGATTTTAAGTTTAGGGATTTGAAGCAATTTTCTCAAATTTCATAATCATAGGGGAATTAGTATCCTCCCCCTACAACATGAGCATCCTAAACTTAACCAACCACACTCACCCCCTTTATCGAACATCGAAAAGGGTCTAGAGGGGTTGTTAAGTGTAAACATACTCTGTAACGACCCGGAAAATTATCTTAATATTTTCTTTAAAATATTGATCATGTCTAGATAATTTTCCGAGGAACCTAGAGATATTAGTACGAACCCTAGCCTAGAAATCCATGATTTTCTCATTTAAATTGGGAAACTAAGTACTGATGGGCTTTATATGAGCTTTCTAGTACCATGATTATTGATAGATTTTAGGCAAAAATTTAATATAAATATAAATTGATTTTAATTGGGAATATTAGTATGAGTAGGGATGAGTTTTAGCATGATTTTCCTATTTAAATCTAGAAGTTAAGTACTAATGAGCCTTATATGAGCTCCAAAAATGGGTTTTAATTAGGTAGAAATTAATATAAATATAAAAGAATTGTAATTAGGAATTTTAGCATGAATATGGGTGAATTTTAGGGAATTTTCAAAAATAAGGAAAAAATGAAATAAAAAAAAATAAAAGTAAAGTGCATGCACCAAGGATTGAACCTTGGACCTAGTCTCCAACCATGCATGCACTAACCAATTCACCTAGCAAGGGAGTGCTATGAGGGAATGAAGTGAATTCTTGTTAAGGCTAGAGGAAGTGAAGAGTCACATGAGAGAAGGCACCATGTCTCTTCACTTACCCCTCTTCATGGTGCATAAATAAGAGATAACTTAACCATTAAGGTTCATTTCTCTTCTCCTCATCCACCAAGCCACATTTCTTCTCCTTCTTCCTCCTTCTAGCCGAACCCCATAGGAGGGGTTTTCCTTGGGGAAAAAGTCCACAAGAAGTCCACTCCTTCAAGATCCAAGATTCTTGTTCAAGGTTACAAAGGCTAGAGGTGGTTAAAAAGCAAAAAGGTCTTCATCCTTCTCCCAAACCTAAGGTCTAAAACCAAGATAATCTAAGGTAAGACTCCCTCACCTGTGGTATAATAGTTTTCTTGATGTTTATCATAATATGAAGTGTGATTTGGGTTTGATGATTGAGAAAACCATGGCTTGGACCCTTAGGGCATTCGACCACCATAGATTTTGGGTCCAAGATGATGTTAAAAATTTCACAAATGCTTTCTAATGTTTTCTTATGATAAATATAGGTTAAGAGATGATTTGGAGAATTTTTAGGGTACCCTAGTATCCTTTAGGATTCGGCCAACCCTATGAATCCATGGTTAGGGTTGGATTTAAACCTCCAAATATGTATTTTGTGTACCTTCATGATACAAGGGAGGTTGAGGGTGATTTATGAGAATTCTCACAAGGCTTGGAACCCTAAGGTTTCGGCCAAGAAGGTCCTAGGGCAAGGAGTTAGGGTTCATTGCAAGTATGGGTTCCAATGGCTCCTATGGTATGGTATGGATGGTGTTAGATGGTTAATTGGAATTTTTTATGAATTTTCCATGGACCCACAGCCCTTGCATGTTTCGGCCAACCCTAGGAAGAAGGACTAGGAGTTAGGGTTAACCCTAAAGCATGAGTCCAAATAGCTTCCTATGGCTTCATAAGTAATGTATGGTCTTTTCCTTATCTTATGCTACCTTATGTGTCAATTGAATGATAGAACCCTCCTTACAAGTTTCGGCCAAGCAATGTGATTAGGGTCTAGGAGGAGTTAGGGTTTCAAGAATGAAGGTTATGGCTTATTATGATATATAGGTTCAAGCATGTGGTAGAAATTATGTTACCTTTAACCCTAACCTTAGGTGTTATAGTTCATGGTTAATATGTTTGTGTTAGATGCCATGCTTAGTAAGATTTATTCATGAATGTCTTATGTTCTATGTCATGCTCTTAGATAGTAAGTAGCATGTTTTTAGGAGTTCTACCCATGCATGCTTGTGATAGATATTATACTTATGTATGTGATGCAATGCTCATCTTATGTACCATGATCATGCAAGTTAGATGAACTAGGAGAATGGTCTATGTAATTATGGCATGTTTTATGGATATAATGCAATGTTTATCTTATGTATCATGATCATGCAAGCTCCATGAATTAAGATGATGGTCTAAGTAAACATGTCATGTTCTATGAGTACAATGCAATGCTTACCTTATGTACCATGATTATGCAAGCACTATGAACAAGAATGATGTTTTATGTAAGCATGCCATGTTTATGAATGATGATAATGTCTATGTCTTTAAGGCATAATGAAGATAATGCTATGAATGTCCTATGAATGATGAAACATGGAAAGTTATTTTACTTTATGAATGGGCTTGTACCGGACCGAAGTATGGGTCCAAGGGATGGGCACCTTAAGAACGCCCCGGTTTTGGACTACCGACTATGCTGTCCACGGTTCTGGCACTACCGAAGCTGTGCAACAGGGATGGGCACCTTAAGAACGCCCCGTTCTGGACTACCGACTATGCTGTCCACGGTTTTTGGAACTACCGTATATGCTGTTCCTACCCTAGTAGGTCGGGGCTCGCTACCTCGTATTTACTTAGGGATGCGCCTTATGATGTATGTATGTGGTACAAGCCGGGGACCCCCAATGATGTTATGATTATGTTAAATATTTAAAAGTATGATTTTTAAAAGTAAGCATCCTTATGTATATGCATTCAACTCATGCATTCATTCATGTTATGCATCACGCCATGATAGAATATGTTTTACGCCCATGTCTTATGGTAAGAATGATACATGATAGTAAATGTTTTATGCTTAAGTTTATGTTAAGAATATAATTATGGTTAGGTTATGTATCATGCCATGCTCAAAATGTTTTATGTATGCCAGGTATCATGCCATGTTCAGTAGGTTTTATGTTTATATGTATGTCATGTATCATGTCATGTTAAATGTGTTTTATGTTTATATGTATACCATGTATCATGTCATGTTAAATGTGTTTTATGTTTATATGTATGCCATGTATTATGTCGTGTGAAATGTGATTTATGTTTATACGTATGCCATGTATCATGTCATGTTAAATATGCTTTACGTATATGTATGTCATGTATTACGCCATGTTAAGGATGGGTGACGTCTTATGCTTATGATTCATGCCAAGCACCAAGTTATGTTAATGTTTTGTGTGCTTATGTTTAAGTGATGAATGGTTTTAGTGAGTAGGAAAGAGTCTTACTAAGCCTATGTGCTTATAGTCTTATTTACTTATACCGCAGATCAAGCAAGAGGACAATAGGGGAAGCAGCAGGAGGGACAAGAGTATGTGTGTGGTAGTGACTTGGCCAAGAAAGAGATACATTTACAAGTCTTTTGCTAAAACTTTACGTTTGCTACTTATGTGCTTATAATGAATGACTTAGGTGACTTTATGATATTATGTTAAGTATGATATGATGTTAAGTATGATGTTATTATGCTAAGTTCCATGTCACCATGTTAAGAAGAATAGTTAGGTGCATGTATGTGTAAGATTTAAGTATTCCGCTGCCTTACGATGTTCACATGCCCCTAAGTATGTTAGCGTAACGCCGCTTAAAGGAAAAAAAAAGCGGGCGTTACAGGTTGGTATCAGAGCAGTTACCATCTCACTACACACACATCAAGTCCTCTTCCTGCCGCTTCCAAGTAAGTACCTCTATGCATGCCTTATGTTTTCTAATGGTTCTAGAAGTTACCAGTATAGATGATACCTATGATTTTGGAATATGCAAGTATGAATGATGTTTTATGAATCAAATAATTTAGAATTTAATATGGGGGGGTAGGAATAACAATGACTCATATTATCCACATTTGTCTTTGGTGAAGAAAAACATGGCTAGAAGACAGAGTAATCGACTTAACGAGACAGCTCCACCGCCTGACCTGATGCAATTGGTGACCCAGCTCCAGCGACAAGTTACTGAGCAGCAGCAAACCATTAATACCTTGGTGAATCAGCAAGAAAATTCCACTACTCCCCCAGTGAATCAGACCGCTATACCTGTAGCGCCCACAGTTACGCAGACCCCGCTGACAGGCCCGACCACTGTAGCACGACAAGAGGCTTACCTGATCCAGTGGTTGAGGCTGAAACCGAAAAACTTCTCGGGTACTGGCGAACCATGGGATGCCCAAGCGTGGTTCAAGACAGTGGAAAGTACACTGGAGCTGCTAGATTGGCCGGAGCATGAGAAGATCAAGTGCGCATCATTCTGCCTTTCTGGGGATGCCAGAATGTGGTGGGAAAGGGTCAAGGCTAAAAGACAGGTGAATCAGATGACGTGGTCAGATTTCGAGTCGGAATTCTTTGAAGAATTCTTCAACCTGCGTGTCACAAACAAACATTACGATGAGTTCACGGAATTCCGACAGGGCGACCTCTCGGTTAATGAAGCCGTGAAGAAATTCAATCGACTGGCTCGTCTATGCCCCGAGCTGGTCCGCACTGAAAAAGAAAGGGTTCGACTTATGCTGAAGATGTTGCGGCCGGAAATAGCTCTGAATGTGGCCGGCGGGGTTAACAGACCGCAGACCGCTGAGGAGCTGTTTAGTAGCGCCTTACTCACTGAGCACTATTTAAACAATATCAATCAGCAAAGGAAGACACTAAATGAAAGTAAGGATCAAGTTCACTCCGGGATTCTCGATTCTTTCTTCCATTACCCTTGATATTTTCCTTTCATCCTTGCTCAGGAGGGCAAAAACCCCAAAGTGCCAGTACTAACTGGAAAGGAGACCAAGGTGGTAAACGGAAGCCATGGAACAACCCCCAAGGGGGCCCAGCAAATAAACAGGCCAAGCCCTCCCTGTGCGCGACATGCGGAAAAGGGCACTCCGGGGAATGCCGTAAAGGTACGAACCGGTGTTTCACCTGTGGAGTGGAAGGGCATATGGCGGCTTATTGTCCTACCAGGAACCAGGCCCTTCCCCAATCAATCGTCCAGTACCAAGGTGCTCCAGCGAAACTACACTATATGCAAGCTGAGCTGGAGGGTACCCCAATGCTGGAGGCCCCACCAACTATGACGAATGCTAGGGTTTTCTCGGTTACCAAGGAGGATGCTGCGGGAGCTTCTACCGTTGTCACAGGTCAGATACTTATTTTCAGTCAGTACGCTACTGCATTATTTGATACTGGGGCAACGCACTCGTTCATTTCTGTGCCATATACCAAGAAGATAGATATGATTCCGCAAGTGTTAGATTACAAGTTCTTAACAGCTCTGCCTTCGGGGGAGATAATGACGTCCACCCATGTACTGCGTGCGGTGCCTGTCGGAATCGCAGGAAGAGAACTCTACTGCGATCTGATAGTGCTCGACATGCAAGATTATGATGTTATAATGGGAATGGATTTTCTGGGCAAATACGGTGCTTCTATCGAGTGCCGTAGGAGAAAGGTGGTCTTTCGACCCGAGGCAGCTTCTAAGTTTGAATTCATCGGAGAGCCAAGAACAAGAGCCAGGAAATTCTTATCAACTCTCCAAGCACAGAAGATGTTAGACAAAGGATATACTGGGTTCCTGGCATATGTGGTTGATGCTAGTCAAATGAAGAATCAGAAGTTGGAAGATGTCAGGGTTGTATGCGATTACCCAGAGGTATTTCCAGATGAATTACCAGGATTAGCTCCGGATAGAGAGGTGGAATTTGAGATCGAATTGGTACCTGGTACCAACCCGATCTCCAAGGCCCCCTACCGTATGGCGCCGGTTGAATTAAAGGAGCTACAAGAACAGTTACAGGAGTTGCTTGACAAGAGATTTATTCGCCCTAGTCACTCCCCTTGGGGAGCCCCAGTACTGTTCGTAAAGAAGAAAGACGGATCTATGCGAATGTGTATAGATTATCGAGCACTGAACAACGTAACGATCAAGAATAGGTATCCACTTCCGAGGATAGATGACCTGTTTGACCAATTAAAGGGAGCCACGATTTTCTCAAAGATTGATCTGAGGTCTGGTTATCATCAAGTTCGAGTAAAACAGGAGGATATTCCGAAGACAGCTTTCCGAACAAGGTACGGGCATTTTGAATTTGTGGTTATGCCTTTCGGCGTGACGAATGCTCCTACCATGTTTATGGACCTTATGAATCAGGTATTCTCATCTTTTCTCGACAAATTTGTGATCGTGTTCATCGACGATATCCTCATTTATTCGAGGACCCAGGAAGAGCATGTCGAGCACCTGAAGACGGTATTACAGATTCTTCGGGAAAAGCAGCTGTATGCGAAATTTTCCAAATGCGAGTTCTGGCTCGATCAAGTGGGCTTTTTGGGCCATATCATTTCCAAAGACGGAGTTATGGTAGACCCAACCAAGATTGAAGCCGTGAATAACTGGAGTCGGCCAAAGAACGCTAATGAAATCAGAAGTTTTCTCGGGCTGGCAGGCTATTATCGGAAGTTTGTGGAGGACTTTGCGAGAATCGCAGCTCCCCTAACAGCTCTCACCCGGAAAGATAAAAAGTACGAGTGGACGGAGAACTATGAAAAGAGCTTCTTGGAACTAAAAAGGAGACTTACCAGTGCTCCAATTCTCACCCTTCCGGAAGGTAATAAGAACTTCGATATGTACAGCGATGCCTCGAAGCTAGGACTTGGAGCCGTACTTATGCAGGGGGGTAAGGTCATTGTTTATGCCTCTAGGCAACTCAAGGAACATGAGCAGAACTACCCCACTCATGATCTGGAATTGGCTGCAGTGGTCTTCGCTCTTAAGATATGGAGGCATTATCTGTATGGAGCACAGTGTAGGATCTATACAGACCATCAGAGTCTGCGATATTTCTTCACCTAGAAAGACTTGAATATGCGACAACGCCGATGGCTGGAGTTGGTGAAGGACTACGACTGTGAAATCTTCTACCATCCAGGGAAGGCAAACAAAGTGGCCGATGCACTCAGCTGGAAGTCAAGTGCCACCTTGGCGTCTGTATCCATGTTACCCCGGCCACTCGGAAGAGAAATGGTTAATTTTGGAGTCGAGGTCATTTCCGGACGGCTTTCCACTATGACACTAGCGCCGATGCTGTTTGAGGACATATTGGAAAAACAAAATTGTGATTCGAGTCTTCAGAGGATCAAACAGGGGATCCTAGAAGGGAAGGGCGATGGTTTCCGTATCGCCGACGGAGGAGTACTATATCTTTGGGATCGTCTATGTATCCCTAATGATCTGGAGCTGCGGAGAAAGATATTAGCGGAAGCTCATGAAACCCCTTATTCGATGCATCCAGGATCTACCAAAATGTATCAGGATCTGAAGGAGAAATTTTGGTGGTCCGGCATGAAGAGGGACGTGGCCCAGCATGTGAGTACTTGCCTGACTTGCCAAAGAGT